>MU158971.1:230620-507985 GCA_015888305.1 Antheraea pernyi
TTTGTAAAAAGTAAATTGTGCAACTCTTGTACTAGTGATATATATATAATTATATATAGTAAGCGCTTCGGCGCTCTTCTAGAAACGTCGATTACTTAGTAATTTTATGAATATACCGCCAATTTGTATACAAAATAAAATTATTGATAATTCCAATATATACATCGTTCAGGTGATAATAAAAATGAATATTCTCCTTCTATAAATAGTATTAAGCAAAGTCACGTAGTTTTTTTTTTACTACGTAATGGATTTTCATACGATTTTGACTAATTTTTAGAGAATTTCGGTAGGTTCGGGTAGGTCTACGTACTATCATAATTATGTATCATACGTATTCATACATTAATAACACTTGTTAAACCTTATTAGATACATCAGATTATTATGTTACGGAACTGTACATATATAGTATCTTTAAAACGCGTACTGAAAAGCCAGCGGTGCTATACTATATGTACCTCCTAAGGTACCCAATGTAAATAACCCATAGTTATCATTTTTATTCTTTACGAATTAATAAAAGATAATCAATTATTTGCATCATTGTTTAGTCCAACATAGTATTATTCGTTCTCTAATTAAATATTTTAATCGCGTTGGATATTTTATGTACATTATAATTACCCTGTATAGTATATTATTTCAATTAATATCTTAGAATATGAACACTAGCACCTAGTTGAGTATCATAGAAATGTTTTCAATGATGAACTTAAGATTGCCGATACCATGTTAATTAATTAAATTGTGTTGCAGTTTTAAGTTCTTAACTAAACATATACCAATAATTATTTTTGTTTTTATATTTCCAAAGACCCTAAATTACCTACCTAAACTATAATATCTAATAATACTTCAATTAAATCGTTACATATAATATATGATTTTATATTTTTTTAAACATTACTACCCCCTATATTTTAGACAGCAACGATGACGATCTTAAATTGTTAAAACGATGACCTATATCAGTATGAGTTATATTAATAGTTATAACATAGTACATTTTCGAAAAATCTATAATTTTGTTGTCCATATCAATGTATAAGTAATAAATAGATTAATCTCTTATGAATTTAATATCTAAAAAGTATTATTATATCATCATTTAAGTTATAATTGAAATCTAGAAATCATATGTTATCTCTTATTTGAAACTGCACAAACCCATATAAGTTCAAGTCATTTAAAAGTGATTAGGTACGACTTGTTTTACAATAGAGATCGTTTCAGACAGCCGTCGTGTAAATAAAGTAGGTACTTTAAACGTAATAACTGTGTTTAAACAATTTACATGTATTGTGAATTTATTCAATCGAATATTTCGCTCCAAAATATTTATTCTTCAAGGTAATGTCGCATACGATAGTACGAATTGTTTTTCTGATACATTTCATATAAATATTATATATACATTCCATCAATTAAATGTAATTTTAATTTCGCATGAGAATTAGTTATAATTCGTTAGTGTAGGAAGCAGTAATTAAATGTAGTAATGAGATCAACTGTGTTACTTTATTAATTCTGAATAATTATATAACTTATATCAAACACGCGGCATGACGCTTATGTTTAGCTAATATGGATTGCCCTTTCATAGTATAGCGTTGCTAGTAGGCACATATTCGAAACTAATAGCAGATTTTAAAATGTAGTTATTTTTAACTATTTACTTTTTTTACTTTCAGCCGAAAGAATGCTCTCGTCTTACGCACGCAGCTGTCAGTCAGAGTTCATGCTATCATTGGTAAGATTTTTGTACAAAATATAATCTCTCCTCCTTATCCGTACTAATCGAAGTTAAAACGTGTGAATTAGTGAATGAAGGTATTCTCTGTAACTACTAAATCAAGTCTTAAAATTATTTCTCTAATAAAATTCATGTTCGGGCTTATAGTTATAACTATTTTATTGTTATAGTTTCTATATTATACATCAATTGATTATTATTATCTTCGCAGTCCACGAATATGATACATAACTGAAAATGTAATCCTTCTACACCCTTCATTAAACCTGTAAATATGTTGAGGTAAAATACCCACCAACATGTTCCAAACATATTTGCATTTTGAGACAGACTCATCAGTGTATATTATATGTTTATTATTCAGTAGAATAATAATATTATCAATAGATGAATTTCAATTTCTATATATGACGAGATACACTCGAAGATTTGTTTTTTTTTAAATACCGACACCTATCTCTCGGTTTACGGAGTACCTGTTTTACACGATTCATTTTTACACGGTATATAAATTAATCAATTTTGAAAACCAAAACTGACTCTATTAAGCACATATTGAGAGTTTATGTCATTTTGAACGATTTTGTCGGGAGCCTATCTTCAGTGTCAATCGAGGGGTAAGTGTGTATTTATAAGTAAATATAGTGAAAAATTTTCTTTATAAGTTAGCGTTTGATCACTATTTGGCTTGATATTGAGTAAGGATTTACACCAAAATGGTAACGCTAAGTCTAAACGTGACAACAGAATGGATAATATTATTAGTAATTATTGCGTGTATGTCTACCTCTTTTTAAACTTATACACGTAACTTTTACACGTTACTATTGAATGATCGATTATTTACGACGATATTTCGACAAATATAGTATTAATTCTTATGTAATTAATTACTTTAGTTACGATAAGCATTTTATGTGATTCTGTTATTTACGGCATATAATTATATTGTTTGTGTGCAGATTCTTGGGTAGCTTCTGAAACTGTGATGAAGTGTATATATTGGGCCCGTAAATAATAGAACTATATCCTTTAAATACATGATACCACATTATTACAAGTCTTATTCAGGTTGTGCACTTCCGAAATACGGATACGTGCATTACTTTTGCATATTATTTATTGTAATGTATTATGTTTTTTTACAGAACAACTTCTTCGCTCTCAGGGCCGTGAACTACGCAAAGCATTGTTTTCTCTGAAACAAATTTTACAGACTGACAAAGACTTGGTCCACGAATTCGTTGCCAATAAAGGTCTCGACTGTTTGATGCAAGTTGGCAACGTGGCAGATCACAATTATTTGGATTACATCCTGCGAGCACTAGGACAGGTGAGCTTTTGTTTTAAATAGTTCCTTATATAGATAAATAGTTCGCAACTTCTTATCTCTGCTGTACCGTGAAGCTGTCGAACAATCTCCCGGCCAGTGTGTTCCCTCCTTCCTATAATATGGGGTCTTTCAAGGAACGTGAAGAGACATTTATGCAGGCCGGTATGACAGCGGCGACCGGTGAGGGATAGCGTGTCTCTCGGTGATCGCCGTTGTTTTTGGATTGTACTGTGCTCACCATCAGGTACACTACAGTCCCTTTGCTGTGCTACGATAAATAAATTAAAAAAATAGTTAATTTTGTATGAACACAGTTTGTACTATAGGATAGGTAGTATTAGTAAGTTTTACAGTTATAACATCGTGTAACCAAAAATATTGATAAAAATGTTAATGTTAGAGTTTCAAGGTTTTATAAAACCATTTAAAATACATGTAGGCTTTTTTATAAAAAGTAAACTCAGAAATATATTACATGTTAAAAACCAGCCTACATATCGGCCTTTAGCAGACAGCACCGCTTAAGTCGGCAATTGGTGGTTTTTTCCTTTAAATTTCATTGCATAAATAAATATTCTCATGGCGCGTCAAACTACATACCGCATTTTGAACTTTTCAATAAACAAGAAATCGGTTCTCTAATCATTAATTACTGTATAAAGATAAATACAATATAATGTAGTAAAAAAAATTAAAGTTTTTTCCACTCTCCTGTAATTGACTTACGCGGTATTGTTTGCTAAGCGACGGTATATATATATAGTGCTAGCGGGCCCGGCGGACGTTGTCCCGCCCTCTTAGCAAAAACCTTGACGAATGATATACCTCAACCTTCCTCATAAATCACTGTATCTACTGGTGCAAAGCGCATAAAATTCCGTTCAGTATTTTTTGAGTTTATCGCAAATACCTTTCCTTATATCACAATATTTTTGTAGATTTTCAGGTCACATTAAGTCTCACTTCGTTTTTTTGCAAACTGTGTAACTACTGTGCCTATATACAAATGTTCACATTTAAATATTTTAAGTTAAAGTACATACATACCTATCTGTATCGCGTAATTATACTTTTGTTTTCAAAATGACTACGCTATTGGCATTTACAGTTTCACCGAACTACGAGCCATTATACGTTTAATGTAGTATAATATACCTATATAATCTTGTCTTGCAGTCGTTAATAAATTATATTTCTACAGATACTTCTTTATGTGGATGGCATGCATGGAGTAATGGTCCATAAGCGTTGTGTACAATGGCTTTACTCCTTAATCTCAAGCAAATTTAGGCATGTTGTCAAAACTGCACTCAAATTGCTTCTTGTATTTGTTGAATATACGGAAAAAAATTCTTTGTTACTCATTGATGCCATTGCTCAAGTCGATAGTTCAAGTGGACGTCCGTTATGGTACAATGTAATGAAGATTCTTCAAGATTTCGACGCTTCGGATACTGAACTTCTTATTTATGCAACCACTCTCATAAATAGATGTTTAAATAATATTCCGGATAGAGATGCCTATTACGATCAAGTCGACGCCCTACAAGAGCAGAACATTGACGATATAATACGTTTGTACATGTCAAAGCAAGGAACCGATTTGGACCCATAAAGAATATGTACTCATTTTCGTTCATGAGATTGAGTTGTAATACATACAATTGATCAAATAAAAAAACGAAACAGTTAAATTCAATAATTAGGGTTTCTTACTTGAGCGATGTACCACTTTCGTCTCCATCTATTTGTAGCTTTTTTACTAACAACAGCAAAACCGCCGGTCATCGCTCACTCGGAACCTGTAACTAAAACCCCAAATAACAATCGATCCCAGTTCCTACCTTCTATATTGGATAATAAAGAAAATAAAGAATTAACAACAGCTTTAAAAAGACGTAGAGACAAATATGCGAGGCAGGCTCACCATATAATACAACAGCGAGAGATGATGAACAATTCAAATGGAATTTTTAATGGACTCTTCGAAAATACGAATATGAATTCTAATGGAAATTACACAAATATTAAAAATTATTCGAATAGCAATGGCAACGCTAATTCCAATGCTACAAACCATTACACTAACGGAGTAAGCATGCATTCGGAGGAAGAAGAACCTTACATAATGAAGACTACAGTGAATATTAACCTGACTGACGTGCTAAAAAACGGTTTGTTTGAATGCCAACCTAACCCCACTTACTTTTTGCCTTTTCACAAATCTACTTTTTATCTTATATTGCTGATTATTTAACTTTATTTTCTAAATATATCTTATACGCTTAATTATTTATACTTTTATGATATGTTATAAAACTACTATCTCATTTAGGAAGTCAAAGATATACTTCTGGGTTAAAACAAAGAATACAAAACGGCACCCTCGGACATAGTGTAAGCGCAGTGGATGCACTTGCAGTAATTAGGCAAAAACAAATGGAAGCCCCAGAAGTAAAGGAGGACCGAGGGATTGTATTGAATAAAGAGCATAGTATAAAAGATTTAGCACAAAAATTAACAAGTTCTGTAAACCTTACGGCCGATGATAAACACTTAAGAGTGTCTGATATGGCGGGAATTGTATTGAAAGCCAAAGAGGGATTGGCGAAATCCCAATCAAAAGGTAACTAAACAAAATAAATCGCTTACGTTAATTTTAGAATGAACCTGAATCTTCAGTGAAGGAACACATAGTAACGAACCATAATATGGTGCTAGTATTTATTTTTAATGCTCGTCTAGCCAACTACAGCTACCCTAAGTAAAAAATCAATTATGAGCCACCTTGTAGTTTTATTCTAATTCGCTTGGTAAATCTTGGTCCATGATATCACTTGATAGGAATGGATGAATTGATAGAATGAATTACTTGATATTATGATCAAAATAAAAGTGTAAAGTTTTAAAAAACGTTTGGGATAGTCGTTAGATGTTCAGATAACTGATTATAGACTACAGCTAAGGAATTGTTTGGTTATTGCTATGAGTATATGTGTGTAGATTGAATAATAATTAATATGCTTTGAATTGGTTAAATTTTAAAATAAATTAGATCATTGATAAATAAAGAATCAGAAGCGATTTTTAATTCTTCGATGTCGGCCCTTCCTGCCACTGCAATATAAAAAGCATATATTTTTTTGAAAGGAAATAGTATTTCCTCATATACCGCGTGTCCTTATATGTCACTCCTGTAATATGTTTGAACTGCTAAAACTACCGAATTCATTTACAAGATTTCAAATCATAGGTGTACTCTATGGCTGGCTTATTATATATAGAACATGCATACGTTACATTAGGTACAAACATTTACATACGTTACATTAGGTAATATATAGCAAGTTATGAAATCAAAAGAGAATCAAGTCACCACAAAGTAACTACCAATACATTCTGTCGCAATATTTTTTAATCTATTATATCTGAAGAGTTAAATATCAGCCAATAAAATGTAATAAACAATTGTTTAGAATGATTAATTGACTGTAGTTGCTGTTAAATGACAAAGCAAACTAGAATGTAATACATGGCGCACAAAATTTACAAATTACATTAAATTTATAAACACGAATGAAATAATTTTATAGTCATAACAATATTAGTTTCTTAGAATATCCAGATTGAACCCATTGTTTAGATGTTATAATAAATGTGTATTAAACATTTTCCAGAGATCGTTAAAAGCCCGTCGATCGATAAGTCACCAAAAGTAGCTGAAGTAAAATTATCTGAAAGCGATCTACATTGGGAAGAATTAGAAAAAAATTGTGTCAACAGAAGTTACTACTTATGTGACTTAGATTTTACAGATTTGCAACAAGACTCTGATGATGATATAATTTCTCCGTCAATAAATGCATCAGGTGGACCTCCGCCCCCGCCTCCGTGCAACTTCCCACCTGTGGGAATGCCTCCTCCTCTCCCAGACGAATACCCAGTACTAAAACCTCCACCCAAACTTACACCGGCATCTGAACAATCTAATACATCTACAATTACAAAAAATAAAAAAACTGTAAAACTCTTCTGGCGCGAGATCCAAGAAGGTCATGTACCAATTACACCAAAAGAACCAGATTTAATATGGGACAATTTACCAGAAATATCAGTTGATAAGGCAGCGCTCGAGCATTTGTTTGAAGCTAAAAGCAATGACCTCGTAATTAAGGTTTTTATCATTTTATTATATACTACTTTTTGCTTTCAGCTTCGCTCGCATTAATGTCGATATTTAAAATTTTGCCTATATTGTAGCTTTACATAGGTTAAAATATTTTTAAAATCACGAAGTATTTTTTGAACTTATCCATTACAAACAAAAATATATGAAATGCATTCTTTTTATACATAATATTGATATAGACATCTGTAAAATAATATATATTTTATTCTTTCATGTCTGGCATCGTCGACGGTTTTTATAGGAGGTATGTATAACATAAATTGAAATAAATTTCATTTTAAGTTAGTATTTTTTTTAATTTCCAAATAGACTGATGAATACAAATTATAAACAATATCTAATACTTTCAGAAAATGGTAGAACCGAAACGTAATCTAATATTAAACGCTAAAAGATCTAACGCGATAAATATAGCAATCAAAAAGCTGCCAACCCCACAAACTATTAAGGCTGCTATAATAAAGATGGACGTAACTGTAATAGGTAGAGAGGGAATCGAAAAGTTATTAAGCATGTTACCTACTGAAGAGGAGAAACTGCAAATACAGGAAGCACAAGTAAGAATATTCATTTCGTTTTATAATTTTTATATTGATAAAAGCCAGAGTAATAAATTACATACATCCTCTGAAATGAATCGGTAAGATGTAATTATAACAAAGCCCAATTAAAAAACAAAACATAAATATGTATGTAAGGTCAGCTATTAAATCTAAAAACAAATTTCAGTACGCAAATCCCGGTCTACCACTTGGAAGTGCTGAACAATTTCTTATCACATTAGCGTCCATTAATGAGCTTTCCTCCCGTTTGAAACTCTGGGTCTTCAAATTGGATTTCGATAATTTGGAGGTTAGTACTATTTTATTATTAAGAATAATAAATTATAATTTATTATATTGAGAATATAATTTAATCCTTTCTCGGTGTATATAAGGTTGACTTTGCAAGCATCTATGTAACTAAAATAACTGATTTAATAGAACCGTGGTATTTAAGTAGTGTAATGTTCTTATTATTTTTAAACGTGTTCTTTTTGTACTTTTTCTATTATTTATATTATATTATATATCATTACAGAAGGAAATTATAGAACCACTAATGGACCTTAAACAAGGAATAGAATTATTAAAAGTAAACAAAACTTTTAAAATCATCTTGTCAACTTTAAGAACAGTGGGAAGTTTTTTAAACGGTACACACGTGAAAGGCTTTCGTTTAGAATACTTGTCCAAGGTGACCGAAGTTAAAGATACCGTCCACAAACACCCCTTGCTGTACCACATATGTGAAATTATTATAGAAAAATTTCCGGAGAGCACAGACTTCTTTAGCGAAGTGAGTATTTTTATAGTAAACTAGCTGGTTTCCGCGACTTTGTCTGCGTCGTTTATTATATCTCTTTGTGATATCAATGAATGAATATTTACTAAATGAGCTACTGACGGAAGTGTTAGATTACCTTTTTGTTGATGTAGAACGTCTATTGGTACCTTGGCAGTAAAATCGACCTGTATGTCATCACGAAAAAAAGCATGACGTTCTTATATGTCGTCATACCCCCTTTGTGCCACTGTTTTCGACTCCTCTGCGTGTGTGCGGGCGTTACACTTAGTTGCTTCTCTCTGTGGACTGCTTAGTATTTCTAGCCATCTATATTGAACACATTATTAATTATGAACTCTAATTTTTATACGTGTACTACTGAGTTTTCTAGAACGAACAACTTTTTTTAAAATGTTGATATCCAAAAAAAGTGTTGTCTGAGCAAATATGAACAAAATTATATCAAATCGCACACATTTCTACGTTTATTAAACTTAGGTACTATGAATGAGTAAATATTATACTATTTATTTAAATATATAATACAATATTTTTTTAAACAATAGTATTCCTTTATCATAATCTTTGTATAAATATTGATTGCAAATTATTAAACTTTCTCAAAAATATAACATTTGTAGGCTAATAAAATTCCTTGTAATAAGTTTACTCATAAATAAACGAATCATGTAAAAGACTTTAGACCTCAAACTATAATGTACTTATATGACAATAAAATAAAAGAACATTGAAAATAAAATTTTCAGGTGGGTCCGGTCATACGCGCATCCAAAGTCGATTTTGACGTTCTGAGCACCAATTTACAAAAGTTAGAGTCCGACTGCAAAGCTGCTTGGGAACACATGAAGAGAATAGCGAAATACGATGCCACCCAGATATTCAAAACCAAAATCAACGAATTCTTAATTGACGCTGCTGAACGAATTATATTGTTAACACGAATTAAAAGGAAGGTTATGAATCGGTAATATATAATATAAACCAGTTTTATAATTTATACTACCATATCATATCCCCATAGCGAAACATTGCTGAGCTAACATATGCGAATGATAACATTTTATATTTCTCTTTCCTATTGATACAAATTGTTAGGTAACAATGGAATATATTTGTTCTAGATATACCAAATTTCTGCTGTACCTTGGAGTCCCACTGCAGGACATAATTAAAACAAAACCTTCGGATCTACTGAAGGTAATTGCTGAGTTCGCCTTGGAGTATCGTACTACAAGAGAGCGGGTCATACAACAGCTTGAAAAGAAGGCTAATCATAGAGAAAGGAATAAGACCAGGGGTAAAATGATTATAGAGGTGAGTTGATCGAAAATACAAAATCTCTTATGTTATCCATCTTTCTAAGAGCAATGGTGATTTTATAAGAAAATTAAGTCAAATTTTGATGTATTTATTAATACTTGAGACAACCAAGCCAACCTCGCCAGCTCGTGGTGCGCCCTGCTGAATAATGAACGAGGCAATGGCGAAAGCGGGGTGTAGGGTTTTATAGCCTGGCTGGGTCGCAACCAAGCATGTATATGGCGAAAAAGCCCGTCATAGTGATTCGCTTCTGCAGGTCGCGTTTCGGGATCAGCCTGTGCATATCCAGCTTTTCGCAGGCCGGCATGACAGCGGCGACCACCGATGGATAATGTGTCACTAGGTGATCGCCATTGTTTTTGGATTGTACTGTGCTTACCATCAGGCATAGTGTAGACATTTTGCCGTGCTACAATAATAAAAATAAGAAAAGGGTTTAAGCGTCCACAGGATATCGTTAGCTTAATAAAAAAATAAGAGTCATAATAACGTTGATAATTCAGTATATTTTCTTTTTCAATTATTAAATGTTAAGAATAGTAGAAAATAATGTCATAGTTTACACATATTAAGAAACGTTAAATTCTTAAGTGTCAAGTTTTGCATAATTTTAGAATAATAATAATAAAAACTCTTTATTGCACACACATTGAAAATATACAAAATTAGACATCAGTTTACAATATGTGCACAGTTAGGCGGCCTTATCGCTTAGAATAAACTCTTCCAGGCAAACCTAAGGAGACATTTAATTTTTTTAAATACCAGGTGGCAATATAGATACCAACACATAATTTTTTTTAAACTATTAAAACGAAAAGGAAATAAGTCTATAAAACGGTTCTATTAATTAGGGTATAAGGAGTGTCGAATAACATCATAAGACTTGAGACACCCAAGCCAACCTCACCTGCACGGGATGCACCTGCTGAATAACGAACGAAGCAATGGCGAAAGCGGGGTGGTAGGGTTCTACAGCCTGACTGTGTTGCAACCACCATGTATATGGCGAAAAACCCCGTCATAGTGATTCACTTCTGCGGGTCGCGTTTCGGGACCAGCCTGTGAAAAAAAAACAGCGAGAGGCAATACCTATGTAGATTTTGTTCATTTAATTAATATAAAAAATAATGTCGTTTAATTATAACTATTACATAAATATACATAATGATGTTACTTGAAGAAATTATTCAGCTCGAAAACAATGAACGCTATTGAAATAATAATATAATAACCACGGAATTAAATTATATTGTAAACACAACTTTGTGGGACCATTGACTTGGTTGGTAAATAAAATAAAGCCATTGTTTTTTAAACATATCTTAAATTGAAGAGTTTATTATATTTTAAATTTATATTTTATTTAGAGAAACTATGCAGAGAATATCATATTAATTAAATAATTATTTCTGCTAGGTTGGCAACTACTCCAACAAGAACGGGGAGCACACGGCCGATAAAGCGCTGAAGGAACTGTTAAAATCTTACCCCGAGACGGACAGTCTGACCGAACGGAGGCGTAAAATTCAACGATCCAACATGTTTGTGAAGTATGTGTAGGACTACATTCAACATTACCAATTATCATAATAATTGGATTATATATTGCATAATATTATTCAGTAGCTAATTTATGTACATAGGTAAAAAAAGCATCAAACCGCGTTTTGATGATGGTGCAAATTTCAACACGGCAAGAAAGCATAAATCGTGTAACGTGACTATAGTCATTTTTTTTAGATAAAGACAACGTGCCTAAGAAGTAAAATTGAAAATAATATCCCACCCTGATAATTAAAAAAAACCTTGACATATTATATACCTTGCTCATGAATCAGTTTATCTACTGGTGAAAATCGCATGAAAATCCATGCAGTAGTTTTGTATTTATCACGAACAAACAGACAAACGTGGCAGATGACTTTCTTTTATAATATACTAGCCACAACCCGCGACTCTGTCCGCGTGGAATATTTACTTTGGGCTAACGTTAACACGCAGGGGAAGCTCTCAAGAGGAAAAAACCCGAGTTTGAAACATTATTCTTTAGTGCTCCGCTCCTATTGGCCTTAGCGTGATGATATATAACGTTCCTCGATAAATGAGCTATATATATATTTCATAAATATACAAACATCAACAATTTCCTATTGTCAATCGAAACACATAACCCAAAGAAGTTTCATTTCCTCCGCGTGTACACACTGATACACGCAATGTTTTCCTAACCTGGCCATAGTTCTATTCTATGCGTTACATAACTTTATATAATTTAGCTTGAATTCAGATTTGAAAACACGAACTTAATTGCTTTCTACAATATGAAAATATTTCAGCGAGGACTTGTCACCTGACGATGAAATTATTGAAAGCTTAGTGCGTTCCGCCACAGTGAAGCCAGGACCAGCACGCCACGAGCGCAGGCGACACTTCCGATCGCAAAATCAGAATTGTAAGCATCTATCAATATTACTTACAGTAGAAAACTTAATTACTGCATTTAGAATAAGAAACATACCACTAAACAATGTAAGTACCTACACTATCCTGCGTTTGCTTTGGCACGTCGGAGAAAAAAGTGAGACGTCCGGTTATGATCAGCTTGCTTCGGTTTTGTAAAACGTTTTCTTCTATCGCACAACGGAATGACTGCGATAGTCATAGATAACGCTATACGAAACTAAAATAACCCGATCTAAAACACTTACGTGCAGCTGTGGGGTATGTGGTGCAATAGAAGACGTATATCATATAACAGTAGAATGACGACTCTCAATTTGAACATTTGTGATATTAACATGTTTTAGGGTTTGTTGTCAAGACCTAGTTAGCATTGTGAAAGCCGTGGTTATTTTCACATTGTCACCTTCATTGACTTCCTTCGTTTTTTATTTTATACCGCCCATTATTGCATTTTGTTTATATTTATTGTGCCTTATTTTTTCTTCAGTCTTTTACTTGTTTATATTAATTCTCATTTGGTTTTTCTACTTATCTTTTGATTACTTTATTTGTTAAAGGATAAGTTTAAGAGTTCTATGGGAATAATAACCTCGAAATTAAAATCAACAATCATCCTATTTTCAACCTAATATAAGGGTCTGAATTTACAATAATAAATTATTTTCTAATTGAAAAATCTCAGTGCCTTAATTATGTTGTATATCATATGCAATTTTTAATGCTCCTAGACACACCGGTTTAAGCTGTGCGATATTATTCAGTTCTAAGACCCTTATAATTACTTTTAAATTTTAAACACACTTTCTGTTTGTACTCAAAGTGTTATTCATTTGTATGTCACAAAATCCCTTAATTACAAAATATTTCCAGGTTAATAACACATACACAACAAACATAATACATAAGACGGAACTATAGTGTAAGTTTAAATGATCCTAAAATCTGTGGTGGTTACACTGAGATATTTAGTATAGCTCAATTACCTTTTAAATTAGCAAAAAATATATATTCAAGTGGTAAAATCGACATTGAAAATGACATTCATAAAAACTCAAATAATTTAATAAAAACACCATAAATGCCTAATGATGTACAACACAAAAGAAAAAAGGAATTCTTTTTATTGTTAATTTTCTAATATTTTCTTTCATCTTTTTATTATATATTCCTTCTGAATGTGTATTTTCAAAAGTAACTTATTGAGAGCGAATTTATAAATAGTCGTATATTTCTTGTGCTTTGCGATTTTTTGTATAAAATAGCAGGAGTTAGCAGAATGAGCTTCTATTACAGGAGTACAGAGGTGATATGAAAATATCTTTATAGACGGTAACATCGTATCAGTTGGTACATTAAAGATAGTTTCGATAACTATTATTGCGCTACTAAAATAGAGTAATAAGCGTTATATATAATAAAGTGTGAAAATAAAGCACCAAATAATCTTTTTCAGTAAACAAGAGAACGCTAGACGGAAACCAATCTTGGCCTGGCCGACAGTGTATAGATAAGTAAGATATTTACTACATTTTTTTATATGCCCTACTAACTAGCGATTTAAAGAGTGAGAAGGAAATTTTCAACTATTATTATTATAAACAGAGAAATAGGTAAATAGAAAAATGTATATCTATTACCTTATTGTTACTACTTAAAGTCCACAACATCAAAATCTTGAAAATTAAAAAAATAACGAGTGATAGTCAAATATTGACCACTGGACGACCACTAGTAACATATACATTTATAATAGATTTACTATATAAATAACTAGCTGACCCGTGCCCACTTCGTTGGCCGGTAAACATTTATAAAAAACTACTTTTTGTGAATTTTTGTAGGCGTTATCAAGCTCTATGACTTTTCTCTAGAAGTCAATCATATATCTCTCATCGTTAAGGCAGCGTTCGTAAGAAACGTTTTCGTTTGACCGTTTTTTCTCCGACTTACTTTGCAAATCCGACTACTACAAAAATATTTTTATTTTTCGGGTTATATATACATATAACCCTATGACACTCAAAAATAACGTGGCTTTATATTGGTAAAAGAATTTTCCAAAATCGGTTTTCCAAAACTCACAAACTTTACGTCTTTATAATATTAGTATAGATTATTTATATATTGCCTTTAAAAATATCATAAATTAGAAATGTTTTTTTTTTTGTATTATCCTAATAATTTATTCACGTTACAGATAAAACCCGGAGATGGAACAATGATGAAAGAAATCTCATGTTAAAACTATAAGAAGTCGAATGAATCTCATCGTCTCCGGTTTTATAAAACCGATGAAGTAAATTAGATCTTTGCCTCCTGATTTATAGATGTGAATAAAGAATTTAAGGGCTGGCCCCTAAGTAATAATATTAATTAAAAGATATTGGCTTTAATATTTTATCAAATCACTGTAAACCCGAATATAATTATTTTGGTTTATTTTCTTGTCACTAACACGTCGTAATTGGCGCGGTTTCTTTCATTTCTATAATTTATAATTTCAATACCTATTAAACTATAATATTTACTTTCATATTTTAAATTAACACTAATCTTCTGTTTTTTTTATTTCATTATTTATATGCTATTTCTTTATCATATTTAAGACCACATAATAAAAAATACCTTTTTCACATCTATAAATGGAGTATTAAACGAACCAAAAATAAATTATTGTTAATATCAATAGTCTTAATATGTATTGTATTATAATAATGTATTAACTTTTTTATCTTGATCATTATAAATAATAAACTTTAAAGGTAGCTATATAAAAAGCAACTGACTACATTAATTTACATTTTAGCTACTGACTTAGTTTTATGAGTAATTAAAATAGAATTTTTAAAACAAAAACCGCACTTGTAATAAAATAACGTAGATTTGATACCTTCCAAATACAAAAAAGCGTATTGTTTCATAAATTTACTACACGCCCTGTTATTAAAAAGGAGTGGCTACTAAACTGGGCGGTACTGAGAAGTAATATTATTATGCTTATGAAAAGTATCAGAGCTAACACTGACCATTAATTCTCGGTGATATAAAGTATAACGACGAGCGCGTCGAACTAGCTGACTTAGTGCGTACGTTTAGGCGGACAAGTAAACAAATCTGACATGATTACATATGTTTCTCGGGCTGTGCCACTTTAAAACCTAGTAATTGGCATTTAAAAAAGAAGAGAATAAATTATTCTCGGGTCTTTTACTCGACTTTAAAATTGAGCAGCCATCTAACGTATGAGCCATGGGCACACTTTGACGAACCACAACGTAATTCTATGGTGTGCTTAAAAGTATATAATAACAGACAGAATTATTATTATTATTGAACAAAGATGATTAAATGAATTGATATTTTAAAATTTTCAAAGAATTTTTAATAGGGTTTTTTTTAATAATTTTAACGATATTAAATAATTTAATTAATTCCTTCGCGATGGCTTTTAAATTATGTACATTAACGTAACTTTTTATCAATAAAAAGTCTAAGTAATGTCCGTAAAATTGTAGCCGACAATGTTATTTCCATTATAAAAATAGATTTTGCTTTTTTCAAATAATTTTATTACTTGCTGTAATTTTTAAGGACTTAAATTTAAATTATTAACGCCATTATCAATTGTAATAATAACCGACAAATAATAATTATTTAATATTGAATTGTTAAGGACGTTATATCATAATAAAATCTTATTTCACGTTGATTGTTTTATTTATCTCGTGAGGTAATGAATAAAGGATCTGATCTGAACTGAATAAAGGTATTATTTGTATAATAATGATGCCAGTCTATAAGAATCATATTGTTGAACCAAGAGCCTTTTATCAAGTGAAGGGACGGGCAGAATCATCATCACGTTATTTATTTCTGACGGTGGTAGAGCCACGCTGTAACTATTACTAGTTTCAGAATGAATGGGTCGGCTCGTCCCCGGTACTACCACCCGATCCATAGAACACCGACGTGAAGTAACAGTGCTTGCATTGTTCCGTTTCGTTCGGTCAGTGAGAGCGACGGAGGCCCACCTCCTTTCTCTTCCCATTTCTCCTTTCCCTACCCCTCCCCGAAACACAGGCTGCCAACGTACTTGCGACTCGCCTGGTGTTGTTAGTGTCTATGGACGGTGGTGATCACTTAACATCAGGTGACCCACCTGTACGTTTGCCTCCTTTTGACATAAACATTTTCCCCGCATACGATGGTAGTACAAGAAAATTTCTGAAGTAAAACAGGTTTCCTCACTCGTAGTCCGGTGAAGCTGTTAAGACCTTGCTAGGTCAATAGCGTAGTCAGTTCGAGAAAAAAAAAAAGGTTTCCTCACTGTTTTCTTTTGCTGTTAACCGATATATTTAGTAATTTGAATCACTAATAATTGTTCACGAAATTCCAAATATTCGTTCGCAAATGTCAAGGTTCGAACTACGATATTCCACCGTTCAAACCAATCGATTCCGACTTTTTTCTAGTTTTATTGATAACTTGCTGTGCCCGCGGTTCCGTCCACGTGGAACCTAATGTAAAAAAAACAGTGACTAATAAAATCACCTGCATCTATTAAGTTCATATACTTATCTAGTTTTCTATTGTACTTAAGTCGCGTCGTCATTAAAATTACAATAACTTTTGATTGAGTGAACCGATTTTAATGAAACCAAAACTAAATGTTATTCGAGGATATGTTGTATGGTTTTCTTGGTGTGGTTTTATCGTGAACGCAGTACAGTACAGTAGAACAAACAGACATTTCTAAAAATTATTGAAATATATTTTAGTATTTATTCCATTTTTTTTTCACAGATATCTAATAAGTACAGATATGTTAGATTTATATTCTTACTAGCGGGCCCGGCAGACGTTGTCCCGCCCTAAAAAAAATCCTTGACAAATTATATACCACGTTCCTCATGAATCACTTTATCCACTGGTGAAAACCGCTTGAAAATCCATTCAGTAGTTTTTGAGTTTATCGCCAACAGACAGACGCGGTATGGGACTTTGTTTTATACTATGTAATGATTATAATGTATGTATAGATTAGATATTAATCTATGTTATCGAATAATATTATAATTAATAATAATAATAATATGATCTTCAATTAAAACTATCAAACATGAAAGGCTCCTTTTTATATAAAAATAATACATTAACATTTACTATATATGACCTATAAAGAAAAACATAGTCTATGCGAATTCTCGATGTTGATATTATAGGTCAATCGCGTTCTCATGTCATAGTCCGGTGAAACCGTAAAAGGCCTGTCAGGTCAATAGCGTAATCATTTGGAAAAAAAACTCATGTCATATTTTCATAAAATAAACATACAAACAGGTAAAACATTAATTGATTTTTATTATGAATATTTTACTAATCCTGAATATTAACATCATGAAAAATGAAATGTACCAATGTCTATAAATATACATCTATACTAATACTAATACTAATCTATACTAATATATAAAGCTGAAGAGTTTGTTTGTTTGTTTGTTTGTTTGTTTGTTTGGTTGAACGCTATGATCTCAGGAACTACCAGTCTGGTTTGAGAAAGTCTTTCGGTTTTAGATAGTTCATTTATCGAGGAAGGCTATAGGCTATATATCATCATGCTAAGATCAATAGAAGCAGAGCACCAATGAAGAATGTTTCAAAATCGGGCACTTTTTTTGCTTTTGAGCGATTACGTTATTATTATATACGTTGTCATGGTAACGTAGTAAGTAGTAGTAATAATATTCGTCCAATAGGACAGGCGAAGGAATTAATCCATACTGCCAATTCTGAAGTTATGTAGTAAGTATCAAAGCTAACATTTTCAAAGTTTTTTTTTTCCTATTCAAATAGTTCATAGGCGAAGGAATTAATCCATACTGCCAATTCTGAAGTTATGTGGTAAGTATCAACGCTAACATTTTCAAAGTTTATTTTGTTTTCGTATTCAAAATTTTATACTACTTTTATTTCCAATTTTTTATTTGTTCTATATTACGTATTATAAAAATAAAGTTTGTGTATATACAATTAAAATAACAACTTTTGATGAATGGATATGGCTATAAATGACCAAAAAAAACGTTTTTTATACTTTGTCTATATTTTTATATTATTATATTTTGTCTGTTTGTTTGTTTGTCCTGGGTAATTTCCAAAACGACTGGACCTATTTTAACGGGAATTTTACTTTTTACTGCCAGATAACCGAAATTATAGCGGTTGACATATTCTACTTTATTTGTCCGCGGCTTCGTCCGCATTACTTTGGGCCGATTTTCACGGGGTATTTACTGGTAGATAACAGACCTTAAAAAAGTAATTAATAATCTCAGGAACTACCAGTCCGATTTGAGAAAATCCTTCGGTTTTAAATAACTCATTTATCGAGGAAGGCTACAGGCTATATATCATCACGCTAAGACCAATAGAAGCAGAGCACCAATGAAGAACGTTTCAAAATCGGGCACTTTTTTCCTTTTGAGAGATTTCGTTAGTAGTAGTAATAATATTCGTTCAATAGGACAGGCGAAGGAATTAATCCATACTGCCAATTCTGAAGTTGTCAATATAGGTATTTCTTATATATCCTTTAATCAATTTTATTCCATGTCTAAGTTACAATAAAGGCATAAGCGCCAAATCTTCTATATAATATGTCGTACATTATTTTATCCATCATTATTATTTTCTTAGTCTTCATAATCATAAAACAAAATTGTTCAAATAAAGATTTCGTTAGCGTTAGTATTATATACGTTGCCATGGTAACGTGGTAAGTTTCTATCGCAAACATTTTCGAAGTTTATTTTGTTTTCCTATGGAAAAAGTTTATACTACTTTTATTTCTAATTTTTTATTTGTTCTCTATTACGTATTATAAAAATAAAGTTTATGTATGTACAATTAAAATAACAACTTTTTGATGAATGGCTAAGGCTACAAATGAACAAAAAAAAATTTCTTTATACTTTGTCTATATTTTTATATTAGTATATTTCTCTGTTTGTTTGTTTGTTGCGGGTAATCTCCAAAACGGCTGGACCTATATTTACGGGAATTTTACTTTTTACTGCCAGATAGCCGAAATTATAGCGGTTGACATATTCTATTTTATTTGTCCGCGGTTTCGTCCGCATGGCTATTTCCAAAATGGTTGGACCGATTTTCACGGGGTATTTACTGGTAGATAACAGACCTTATAAAAAGTAATTTAGGTTTTTTATTCGCCTTCGGCCGCAGTGGAATATCCGTAATGCTTGAACTGATTTTCACGGGACTTTCACTGGAAGATAACTCACCTTATAAGAAGTAACTATTTTATTTTGTTTCTCAAGACTTTGTCCGCAATATCCTACTATCTCCTAATTGATTGGACCGACTTTCACGGGGCTTTTACGGGCAGATAACTAGCGGGCTCGGAAGACGTTGTCCCGCCCGGATAATAAAATGAAAACTTTGACAAATTATACCTAAACCTTCCCCATGAATTATCATTCTATCTACTGGTGAAAACAGCATGAAAATGGTAGTTTTTGACTTTATCGCGAACAGATAAGCTGACAGAGGACTTTTTTAACCGACTTCGAAAAAGGAGGAGGTTACTATGTTCGGTTGTATATATTTTTTTCATGCATGTTAATCGATATTTTAGTTAATTATGAACCGATTTTAATGATTCTCTTTTTATTTGAATTGGTACACTATGTAGTGATTGACTGCTACCTATGTATTAGTCCATGTGAAATTGATGACGTGAGACGTGTGCCTTACTGACTCCAAGAATAAATATACATAATTGAAAGTCATATATTTGTATGTAATATGAATTATATCATCTTTTTGGTCAATTTGGCGGCCATATTGTCTTATTTACCACGTTTGCTTCTACATAACTCAGTTATTATAGCAACGTATAAGAATAACTTAAGTATATCGACAATACGGGCATATTATATCTATATCATCTATAAAATAAAAGATTTAAGATATATTGTTCGATAATGTATAGCTTATAATTTTCATTACTTTCTTATATAGTGTTAGTGAGTACTGAGTTTGGTATATAGTAGGTTGAAGTTCCAGTTATGTTGCTGATGATAAATCACATCCCACTCGATATACTATTTGTATTCATATATCTAATGTACACGTTACATGTTACAGTTGGCGTGAGTGTCGTAGTTACAAATGTTTTTGAAAAAACTTTTCTGTAATGTACACACCCACTCACAATTTTCCATTTCTTTAATACATTTTTTAAAAAGCGCGTGCGGAGCCGCGGGTTACAGCTAGTATATATATAAAAAGATTGTGGTCACAGCTATCGAAAATCGACCAAGTGCGACTCGGCATATGAATTGGCTCATGATCGATATAATGCAAACAGTAAGCACATACAATTAATAGTCTTTCACATGGGCAAAACTGTGGGCCAAAACTAGTGTTAATAAACTTGTAAAATGTTTGTTTGTTCGCTCACAAACATTACAAAAGTAAATGTTTGTTTGTTTGCACATCACAACATCACATTTACACTCTCAAATTATTGAACCGAATTCGATAAAAATGGACGACTTAATGGATATCAAATTGAATTAAGAGCTACTAAACATTTTACATTAAATAATTCGATTTAGCTGCTTGGGTATTTATATTACAAATACAAGTTTACATTCGTTTTTGTTCATTTCATAGATATTAGATGTTCTTTGTGTAAATGTGTATGCCTAGGAGAGCTTAGCCCGGTTGTGAGAATTTTGAACATTATCATTGGCAACGTTCATTTTTTTCTTCTTTCTTTTTTTTCATGTCTGGCAACCCTATCATTTTTTATTATTATTTCTTTCGGTAGTATGTCCTCTGCCTATGTAGGCAATTTCATCAATATTAAGTGTGACAAATACACGTTTTAAACTTAATGACAAATATTCAGTATAACAACATAGAATAATCTAAAATAGCAACATATCAACATAGATAAATCACCAAAAGGTGATAGGTACTGTGTTGTGTGTGACACAAAGATTATATACGAAAATATATTGTAAATATAAGTTATAACCCAATCATTTTCAAAAACTATTATTACCATTTTTACGTTTTAAATTAATCTGGCAACGATTACTCATTAATTTGATTTATCCCATAGAAAATAGGGATGTCCCGTTATGGATTGTATAAATAACGTTTTGTTATTGTTATAATAAAACGATATACATTATAATGTCTCTATAGTCCATAATTATCTATTGTCCATAATGAATATTAAATTCATCTGTGAAAAAAAGAAAAATATAGATATCTTAAAGTCTTGGTACTTTTCGTTGAGAACCTTAAAGAGTGGATATTTTTCATCCGATAATTTAATGAGTGTGATACTTTTCGCAAAAGAGTACTAGGATTATGGGAGTATTACTCATATTATCTTGAGGTCATTAATTAATTAAATCTTCATTTATAATAGGAAACCAGAAAAATACAGATATAAGTTATAAATATAAATTTGATTTAAACTCTCTATATATCTAATTATACAACTACCATACCATTACAACCATAGTAACTATAAATATTACAGTTTAAGAAGAGGAACTTACTTCATATGTATTATTTATCCATTACGGATGCGATACGCTTTCGAGGAAAGTTTTTATTCATTGATCACTTTGTGAAACTATGCAAACCCATTCAAACTTAAGCTTCAAAACAATAGGATAAATTTAAACAATAAAAATAAACATAAAGTTAATTTAAAATTTATTTTCAAATAGTTTGTTTTTTATCAATCTCTTTTTAGACAATTTTTTCAAAAATACATATTTTTATATAGTATTTGAATTGTACCAAATGTAAATAAATAGACCCTTTCATAAGCCGGTTTTCCTTTACAGTATTTTGTCACTTCGCCATTAATATTTAGTAAAACAATTAAACAATTATACTTATGTTACATTTACGAGAAAGAAAATATTAAATTGGATTTTTTTTATGTAATAATAACTTGATACCTTAATAAAAATATATAACTATACTATATACTTATTAAAAATTACTTATTAGTAAAAGTATCAAATTAAGAGTATCAATTACAAAATTATTACCTTCAAAAGCAAGGTACTCGATTGAAAAGCTTATCGATACTTTTTCGTATCTCTAAGTACGCTTGTGTTCAGGCAAGCTAAGGTTCATATAATATAAAGTTTGTTTATTTCAAAACTTTATTGTAAACGGACGTTATTATTATTATAACGTCATAGATCTTTATTGATAAATTACTATTGGAAAGAGTACTGTGTGCAATAAACGAGTCGAAACGAGTGAGTCTTTAATTGAATATAATATAAAAGTTTCACCACGCCCTACATTCCACAGCCGGGATAAACATTTTGTAGGCGCGGCCTAAACAGAGTTTGACTTGCGATTTTTTCTTTGGCAGGTTACAACGGTTTTATAGAACATTATGTCGACATCTGAAATTAACCCTTACTTTACAGGGAATGGGACAGAAATTAACCCTTACTTTACAGGGAATGGGACATACAAGCCTATAAATCCTGTATTTTCACACATTGGAGATTTTACACCATTCTATATAGCAATAGCGATTTGTTCTATACTTTTGGGTTCAATTCTAATTTTGAATGTTATTTGCTGTTGTTCAAGATACTCTGACTATTGGCTGGATAGACATACTGGTAATTCTTTATAATAATATTATTACTTGTAAAAGTATAGTTTTTATTTATGTCAACAATATAAATAAGGTATTATACCACTTTTATAAAAGTAAGGGGTACAATTACATAATAAATTTAATAGTCATCAATTTTATGATAAATATTCTAATGTTTTAAGTCCCAAAATAAATTTAAAACTTATGTTTTAAATTATACATGCAACATGGTGTCGTTTAGGAAGCCTATTAGGTTAGTGAATAGTGTAGTCAATTATATTAATATTTTCAGGAAATCGCTGGCTTGTATCCATCTGGTCCACAACACCCCACAAACAGCCTCCTCTGGATTTGACTGAATTAAACATAGAAAATTTACCAGCTGAATATTACATTCAAGATTATCAAGAACATCTAGAATACGAATCTGAAGTACCTACATCAATATCACGACACCCTCTGATTTCATCTCAAGAATATTTGGAGCTGCAAAAGAGAGAGAGCGATATATAAAAGATGGCATTTCTTATGTTATACCCTGCAGTTGCTATTCTCTCGCTGTTCATTGTAACGGTTATAATATTAATGTTGAGGTTTGGCTCCAAATGGTGCAAACTGCGACATACCACTCTTTCAGATCAGTATGAATGGGACGATGTAAAAGCATATGAACAGGAGCTATCATATGCATAATACTTTCAAGATAGATGATGGATTTTATTTACTACTTTTTTTGTTCTTGTTTGATTACTTATGATGCATTTACACATCAATTAGAAATCCTTCTTGGGACTTGTACTTCTTGTACTGTACTTGTACTGTTTTTGTACTGATATTGATACTTCTGTACTGAAAAACATGTCATATCAATATTGTGCCTAATTAAATCTCAATCCCTCCTTCTAGATCTGATTTCTTAAGTATATATTTTATAGCTTATAATTAGTGTATAGGTTAATATTTTTTATATTCAACTTTTTATAATATAATGATGAATTGGCAAATTGTTACTTATCGTTGAAAATGTGCAAAATGTTATTCAAAGCCAGCCATAGAGACAGTTTCAATCAATACAATTAAAATATACAAAGAAATAATCATGTATTACATCTGTTTATTTTTATAAATGGAAACTTATACATAACATTCCAAACATGATCATTACCTCCTTTAATATCTGTTTTATAGTCTTAATCAATTTATTAGTTATAGACTAAAACAATTTGTAACTCTTATTTAGGTTTATGTTATATTTTTAATCCGTCCAATAAAATAATATTAATTATTATGTGTTTTATTTACACGGATATGTATAAGGTTCGAACTATAATGGTTTATAGCCCAGTAATAGTTTTATAGTGTAGTATAAGTCGAACAATACACTACACTAAAAGTAACTTGTTTAGAATTAAATTATAGAGTAACAATTTTCAACTAATTATCATGAAATTATACCAATTTTGCTTTCATTTGTCACTAGGTGGTGCTGCACATAACCTATGTAACATTCAACTGATTACCACTATAATTGGTATTGGACAGGTTTCAAAATAGAGAATATTTAAACGTTCATTTTGCTATAATTATTTGTTACAAGAAAAGCAGTCTAGTATGTATATAAGTATACACAAAATGGTTTTCTTAATATTCTACACATTACTAGGAACATTGCTACCTCGAGTTAAATTACATTATAGAATTTAGAAATCAAAATATAATCCAGTATCCAATTGTGGTCAAGTTGATAATGTGAAATCCTCACATAAAAGCAACTTGTGCTGTTCACGATGACAATGAGTTCATCATTGTCATTTAGATACCAACACCCCTTTTATTCTTTATCGAGGCCATTTTAACACAACGAACATTACATAAAATTACCACAGTAAAAGGAGCATAAAATGAAGTCGTGCAGTTTCAGATAAATTCGCATATTCATCAATCATAGCAGGGAAAAACAAAACCACGTTTTGAAAAGTAGTTTAATAAAAGAATGCAGTTTTTATTTATAAAAACACTTTATTGATTAATCCGGTCAATAACTAATTAATAGAACTTAGTCAATAAAATAATTAAACAAGGATATTTACATAAAAATAATAAACTTATCTGGACAATGATTAAATGTCACACAAGAATCACAGAACCTTAGTATCTATCTCAAGTTTTAGTGAGTTAATTATTTGCAAGCATATCAAAGTTGTTACAATTTAAAATAGATTATAATTTTTAATAATATTACTGTTACAGTCATTGCCCAATTTTGGGCCGCTCTGAATGTATTATAACGTAATGTAATGCATAACGTCGAAACAACTTAAGAATAAATATATGCCAATTTTAAATTCCTGTAATATTTTACTGTATTATGCATAAAACCGTACTTTGAGAGCGACCAAAAAGATCAACGAATACTGTACGTAACATTAAAATAATTTGAATTTCGTTTTATGTAACTGAACAATATGAAAAGCGCGCAAAACTCTTAATATGGCTACCTTGCTTAGGTAGTCTTTAGAAAAAGTACGTCAGTAGGAGTTGTAGTCCTCTTCGCAATTCTGTTGCAATATTAATTTCGAATTGCTTTTCTTGTGTAACAAATAGCCAGTGTATTTGGAATACATTATAGTAGAATTCGTACATTCATGTTTGTTTTGAACGCTGCTCTTTACAATTTTAATTACTCATTAAAACATATAAATTGTACTATATTGGTATTGCTTATCGAATAACTTTAAACGGATGGTTCAAAGTACGAACAAATATCGTTTGCAAAATGTTAATATTAACTTGAAGACCTATGTATACTATTCTCATTATATTAATTTCAACAAGTAACAAAACGTAAAACTCTTGTTCTTTATATTTAGAATTTTTTATTGCTTCAATTGATAATTCTAATGCCACCATCGAACTTAGGCACTCAAAATAATAAAGTACAAAAATTCGGCGGTTGATAGTATTTTATTGGGGGTGTTTGCAGACATACTTAAGGATAATAATCGAGTCATGTACAAGAAGAAACAGGAATGTCCACAATTTTTTTTTTGTTAAGGTTTTTTTATTTTGAAATACTCTAGCTTTACTGAATGTGAGCAATTTAATCAGGAACTATGTGACAATATCGTTTACATATATAGTTGTAATTTATATCTTGTAACCGCTTTATACACTGTGAATAAAAACAATGTAACCGTCTTTTTCATTGAAAGTGGACATTTCTGATTTTACTCCTGTAGACTCAATTATATAAAGACTATAATTATAACTTGCTTGTTTTTCCTCTGACGAAAGTTAAGTTTTATAGATGTTGCGTTATTAGAGTTCATTAAGGAATTATGAAAAGACACCATTATTATATCAAAAGTCAAAACTATAATGGTATATAAAATATCTATTGTACAAATAAACATTTCCACTGTTTTAGTTGAGGTTGTCCATACTATTTATATGACTTTTATTACAAGGCCTTTGACCTATTATCTACCAATAACCTACCAATCAAACTATATATTTCAAATATGATTTCGTTAGAATAGAATGTGCGTAATTAGCAACTTTCACTCTAATTATCATTAATAATTGTGTCGATTAAAACCTGCAGCAACATAACACAACACAAACACTAAAAATTCTTTACATAGACAACCGCATGGTACCTATATTAGAAAGATTTTTAGTAGTCGGTTAATGAAAAAACCGTATTGAATTGTCAAAGATTATGATTGTGTCACGTAAAAACCTTTAAAAAAAAAAAATTCAACTTTCTTGAATACCGAATAAATTTCATTACACATGTCTATATATATATATATATATATATATATATAGTACGACATCAAGTACTTAACTATAACTCGCAAGCCAAAATCAAATTGCATGAATTAAAAGCAGACATGTTTTTTTTATATTTCGAAGTAAAATAATAGTTCCAATTTCATAAGACTTTTAGAAAAAATCAGTAAATGAAATTTACAATATTTTTTTTTATTGTAGCCCGGCAAAATGCATGATGGTAAGTACAGTACAATCCAAAAACAATGGCGACCACCGAGTGACACATTATCCATCGCTGGTCGCCGCTGCCATGCCGGCCTGCGAGAAGCTGGATATGCACAGGCTGATCCCGAAACGCGACCCGCAGAAGCGAATCACTATGACGGGCTTTTTCGCCATACACATGGTGGTTGCAACCCATTCAGGCTGTAAAACTCTACAACCCCGTCTTTCGCCATTGAAAAAAGATTTATTATTCTCTTCAGCTAATAAAATAACATATATAAGATTTTATATCGACATTAAAGTGAACTTTAAATTGTAAATTTAATGGTACTTCCATTCTGCCGTCTAATACAAAGAGATGTTATTTTTTACGATTTTGAGTTTTGTATACATATTCAGAGAGGGAAAGAAGACTGAGCTAGATTTTTTTTATTTGCCTATGAGCTTTTGTTTACGGAATCTAAAAACGCCTTAGTAATTCTTTGCGAGAGCGGTAAATATAGATCTCTCGACGTTTTTCGGGTTTATGTTTTAGTTGGATAGACTATTTTTCCTTACCAGGGAGGGGCCTTATACCTATATTTAGTTTACGTAAAAAGGACTTGCGAGCATCACGACAACATTTAGTATATCTAATACATAAAACAATACGGGTATAAAAGTACGTAGATTAACACAGAACTAATTTAGAACATCTAAGCCACATTATTAAAATATTATATTCTAAACGTTGTACAGTTTGAGGTAACAAGGTTACAGATTTCTCTTTAAATGCATGCACTTGACATGTTCAAAGAGAATATATTGCTTTGTTAAGAACACCAAGGATCAATTTAGAATCAAACAACTCATATTACGAGTTCTGTTATAAAATTTAAAAACACGGCCGAATTCCGGTCTCACATGTGGTTTCACGACATCTACCATCGATTAATAATTACATTAACCACTGACAAAAGCCATTACACTTATCGACCTAAATAGCGTTCTGCATAACATTTCATTTTCATCACATTTATCAAAACATTTCTACGACTCGATATGGAAATAAATCGCTTTCATTATCAGCCAACGTACATCGAGTGATTTAAACAAATCCGACTCATGAAAATGTACAAACCTCTTCAAAGTAACCTATGACTATTAAAAGCTTCCCTCCTTTTCTTTTATATAATTTCAAGATTTATTCAAAATGGTGAACCATATTTATGACGTCACTTTGACTAACTCGTAAATACCATCCACGTACCTTAATACACGACTGATTGAGTTATTTATTCGGTGCTAAGACACCCAGGAGTAGTAAATTCCATGAAATAATATTGTATTTAATTATTTTGTAACCTATAAGCAATTCTAAAAATATCATTTCAAATTTTGTTTTATTCAAATTCAAGTGTCCCGTATTATTAGTAAAAATTAAAAACTAATTATTTACGTTTCTAATTATTTTTTATTAAAACTATATATTTATCTTCGTCTAAATATCTGGTTAGCAAACTATTATATCTTCATAGATTATGGACTGTAAATGAGTATAAGTCCTCTGAATCAACGACGAAGCGAGCGAAATAAATATTATAAAAAACCTGCCGTAATTCCATAAAAAATATATATAACAAGTTTTAAAATAATCTAGCCTTCATATACTTCGTTAGTTCAAACTTATTGCTAAGCACCGACATGGTAATTGCTTGGAAATGGATGTCGATCGATTAAAAACAGTTTAGACTTATATCCTTATACCTGAACTATTTAAACTTCTACTAATTATTTACCTGTTTCAGAAATATGTCTCTTTGCTATGCAAAGTATATATCTATATTAATTTTAAACGCTTATATAACATAATTAACCATTATAAATATATGTTTAGCATGTTTTCTCTTCAATTATTCTATTTATTCGATGTTCCACACCATTCAGCTGATAACCACCGCTTGGTAACTTTATAAGACCGAAACGTCAAGCAATTAAAATATAATTGAAGACGCGTATTAAAAATATGCATATTTATAATATGTACAAAACGCGATAGTTTAAATAAGACACGTTATATCGAAGTATTAAAGAAAAAAAATGTATATATTATTATTAATCTAAACTATCCGTTCGTAATGAAAGATTCGCCCGCTTCGTTGTGGATAGTCCGTTATTTAATTTCTTTAGAATAAAAATAACATTTTATGTGACGACGACTAATTGCATTATTAAAATAACGAATCGCAGTTAAACTTTAAAATCGTAAGAAATTTGTAAGTACGTTTTAGGTTTATGTTTTCAAAAAAAATATCGATCACTTTGTAGACGAAAATCGAATACCATAAACGAAATCGCGATAGTCATGGATCAAAGGAGGTGTTTACTTTTTTTAAAGTTTTTTACGAGTAAATTGTCTAATTTATGGCTTTTAAAGTCATAAATTATTTATTGAGTTGTATTAACCTTATTCACGTATTACAAATTCTATATTCAAATTGTCGAAACATAAAATAAACCATTTGGCAATATATGAAAATTTAATGTGGCAACACTATTTTGAAGTTTGACATTAGCTTGTGAATTTATTCTACGAGATTAAATAACGGAGTGTAGTTATAAAACGATTATTGCTATAATAGGTATCATCAGTCTATAAATGTCATTGTCGACGAATATTATATTATGGATATTTTAACTGCAATTAGATATACTTACAATCCGAATTATACTTAAATATTATATTAATGACTAAACATTATATTAATATTAAACATTAATTATACCGATTATTAAAAATTCACATTGTATAAAATATTTACTCGTATAAATAAATAATCTTGTACGTAACAAAGCTGCCTGTAGGAAAATAATCACCGGTCACCTATTTTATTGATTAAAATTGAATTATTGATTAAAATGTAATAATATGTATATAAATAGGCGAGTCAGTACAGTTTAAAAACCCATGTAAATGTTTCATCATCTCATTATGTCAAACAAATGACAGCGTCCGATTCAATTCTATATATTTTTTAAACATTAAGTTTCTACGAAACCCAATAATATCTTACTATTTATAATTATTCCTTCAACTGTACTGTCTAATTAAAATATAAGAAAACTATAATATATTAATAATAATAATAATAAAATAATATACAAACGTACGAAATCTAAGCCCTAATCAAAATCATAAAGATTTAATGACTATAATATTATTTACTCCATTATATACAAATTTAAAAAAACCTTATTTCAAGTCCCGTTTACGAAATACGTATGAAAATATTTAATTTTAGTGATGCTGCTCTATATTTATATATTTTTCTTTTTTTTTACATTTTTAAATTTCAATCGCACGCTTCTCATCCTATAGAGCCACGTGTTTGCGTATCGATAGAAGTGTTAAGCATTCGAAACGGACGATGATTTTTTCTCATCCGTTTCTAATTACTATTAACGATAGCTAAATTCATTAAATTTTAAATTCACTCGAAACGATGTTTAAAGTAACGAGCCCACACCCGTTACGATAAGCGAAAGCATATGAATAACAATAGTCATATAACTTATAAACGTAATTACGCCGTCACTAACGTGTATTCCGTGAACGTTATATTTATTACGGGAACGAATTTAGTCGGAAGTGATACAGATATATTAGCTGGACTTAAACACGTCCCAACTAATGGCAATTAGTATCTACCGATAATTAAAATTAATTAATTTCAATACATTCAAATAATTAATAAGTTATCGGTTATAAATGTAACCTAAATGTCACAGAACCGATTACGATCCCGTTATTTTTTTTTATAGTATCCTCAAAACGCGTGCCGTAATTTTTATTACCACATTTACAGTTACCGCAAAAGTTTTTCTTTTTTTACTTGTAAGTGATTTTAAGCCAGCGATGATACATTATAATCGATTAACCGATAAAAAAAAATCGTCCACGTTTTAATATATTACTTGACAACTTAAAACTTATTTACGTATAAAAGAATACCACAAAACACAACAACACGAAACAAATCATACATAAATAAAAGTATACAAAAAAGATTTATTACACTTTATACAATTTGTTATGGACGAAAACGGAATTAAAAAAGAAACAGAATCCTTAACAAAAGTTAAAACTTACGTACTTGGTAACAAAAACATATCACTACAACTTGATAGTACATATAATGTTGTATATTATAAGATGTTAGTATAATAAATGCTCCTTACTGATATTAAATATATTCTAAGAGGTAGCGGATCAGGAGACTTTCTAGATCGGCGTTGAGGCCGTGGCCGTTTACATTTAAGCTGACAACCGTATCCAGAATAATTAATATTTTATAATTTAGTCTCATATAGAATCCACTATATTCATAGATACGAGTCCTATTAAAAAAATAAAAATCTATGAAAGAAAACAATACATACATTTCACGTCCAAAAAAATATTTACACATATTACAGTGTAACCCTAATATAACGAGTTTCAATATTACGAACTCCTCGATTTAACGAATTTTTTGTTATACCCCCCTATGTCCGCTAGTAAGAATTAATGCAAAACCTCTTTATAACGAATTTTTAATCATTACAGAATATAGATAAAAAATGTAATTGACCTCTATTTAAGATATGTTCACATACATTCATAACGTATCTTACCAATTATTTCCACTTAATTCCACAATAGTTCATATCTAGACAGGTTCAGACAACTTAAATTCTTCGTAAAATAGTCATTGTTATGTGATGCTAAGTTATTTAAAGTTGCAAATTGTTCACTTTAACAGAGTAAGTAGATAAATTGTTCACTTTAACAGAGTAAGTAGATAGATTATGTAATGTTGAGGTTAATAAACAGGTTCCCTTACCTTATTAAAACTAAAATTCCACGCTAACCTCTATATTATAAACCTCATTGTAATGAATTACTCGGTATAACGAATATTTTCCAACCACCTTCAGTTCCGTTATATCAAGGTTACACTGTGTATAGATTCTCTATATGTTAAGTAATTTAAAATACACGAATCCACAGTCAATCATCCGTAATCCGTAAACAACAAGATATTGTGGCACTAAAATCCCACGCTAACCTCTATATAATAAACCTCATTGTAATGAATTACTCGGTATACCGAATATTTTCCAACCATCTTCAGTTTCGTTATATCAAGGTTACACTGTCTATAGATTTTGTATATGTTAAGTAATTTAAAATACACGAATCCACAGTCAATCAACCGTAATCCGTAAACAACAAGGTATTGTGGCACTATTGTAAGAACTAAATTATTCCTTACATATAATATGAACCGTTAGTAAAATTAAACAGTTGCTCCTGTAAAAACAACATTCGTGTCGTACTTATATCATTTATAACAAAAATGACGTAATATTTATAGAATATATTAAAACTCAGACTAATTAATATAATTATATATATATAGGAACTTTAATATGGTCAAACATTTCGGAAAATATTATTAAAAACAAAAAAAGATCGTTTCGGATGTCAGCTTAGAATACAATCGGCATAAATAGAGGGGGCGAAAGGGAAGCCCATGAAATTCCATTATAAACTATTGCGGAGTTATTAGAAAAAAAATGAAATACGTATTGAACCCTGGCTTTAAAAAAAGTCTCATATTAAATGCACCGCGGTCGCTGATTGTTCGCCATCTTTTGTCTCGCTTTGGTTACGTTAGGTTAGACTTGTGATAAAGGATAACGCGAACTTGCCTCGGGCGAGCGCGGTGCACTTATTAGGAAACTTTTTTAAACCAAGTATTTAATACGTATTTAACTTTTGTGTATTTAACACGGTGGAGTTTCAACAGGTCAACAACAATAAGAATGTTAAAATTGTTGACTAGAATTACATTAAAGAGGCCAAGTCAGAGCCTGGTGAAATAAGTTCTCAAGAGCGTATTTAACAGTAGGTATAACACTCGATAAATTACTACCCAGTAAATGTTATTTAAAATCAGATAAAAAATAATAAAAGATGTGGTGTCGTTAGACACCAGGTAGGAACGAAGTTCCTTCGGCTAATGTAGAATCGACACAATTTGCAAAAAAAAATGCAAGAAATGAGAAAAAAAAACTAATGTAGAATCGACACAATTTGCAAAAAAATAATTAATTAACTAAATAAAAAACTTGTGCAGAAACACTGTCAGGATTCATTATTATTATTTACAAAAAACCTGTATACACTCGACAAAAATAATCGTCGCGACACCACACTGTTCAATGCGAAATAGAAACGAAAATATCTGGCTTGCTTTCTATAAGAGAGAGAGAGAGAGACAGACAGAGAAACATGCGCACGCCGCTTACTATAGCAAAAAGTGTCGTTATAACTTTTCGTAAGAATTTTTTCCGTCTAGCCCCCCATTCACAACGCCCTATAAGGAACTTCGTTCCAAAAACTCCTGAGTTTACTGGGTTAACGATCATGCATCGTATTAAAAATTCATAATAATCTACCGGTTTGTGAAAATCGAAAAACTATTAACTTATCAATTCAGTGTTCCAAAGAACTATTCTAATTTAGATTTAAAATTTCCAAAATACGTTATATTTCAAATAGGGCAGTAACCTTTTTAATTATTTTAACCTTTCACAGACAAAATACCATTATTAATTACTCTTCAGATTTAATAACAAAAACTAAAATAAACAAGATAAATCTTTACATAAGGAAGAGAAAGAGAATTTACATGAAGCACAAATTATAACGTTTTAATAAAATCCTTCATTCTTTTACACTTAAGTATTATATTGATTTAAAAAATCGCGTATTTAAGTAAGTAATAAACAATCTTCACATACTAGTTTCGATACTTTATACGGTTGTTAGTAAGGATACATTTTACAGTTTGATATAGTCGGTTGTTCCAATGTTCGCCAGAGTTTTCTTTATACGGAGAGCTGTTAGACGAGCCGCAGGATTGTGGTACCAGCATTCTTTCATGACTTTCGATATCGCGGAGAGAACCTATTAAAAAACAACACCAAAACTTTGATTAATAATTAACTAATATCATATGTAAACATCACCCTGTCCAGGTATCGACATGGACGTAATTTGTTATGGGTTCCAAATGAGAAGATAATTGCGGTCACGTCACTTCACTCGCTACATGTCAAAATTAGCTTAGCTTAGCTCAGATTTATTACGCCCTCCTCGGCGGCGGCCTTCGCGCTCACCGGCTCCCTACCCTGGGAGCTTGAGGCAGGAGTTCTCGTCGCCGTGTACGAATTTACGGCGGCGAGGAAACGAAGTGGGGAGCCTCCGGCTCCCTGGGAGATAGAGGGGGAGAGACGGCGTCTGAGTGAAGACGCCGTCGAAAGATGGATGCAGGACCTGGCGGACGCGTGCTTCGGGACGTATACCGTGGATGCCGTCCGCCCGGTCCTGAGGGAATGGATTGGGAGAAAGTGGGGTTCCCTAACGTTCCGACTGGTGCAGGTACTCACCGGACACGGTTGTTTCGGGTGGTAACTGCAACGGATCGCTCGCAGGGAGCCGACCGCCGTCTGTCACGAGTGCGGCGCTGATGAAGACACCGCGCAGCGCACGCTGTCTGAGTGTGCTGCGTGGAAGGGACAGCGCCGCATTCTGGCGGCGACGGGAGAGGGGAATTTGACGCTGCCGAATGTGATTTCGGCCATGCTGTGGCAAGCAATGGCCTCCTTCTGCGAGGAGGTCATCTCGCAGAAGAAGGCGGCGGAGAGGGCCCCTGAGGCAGACCCGCTAAGTGACCGTCTCCGCCAACGGAGGACCGGCAGGAGGAGTCGGCGCTTTGCCCAACTCCTCCTGCCACCGTAGCCGGACCTGAGGGGATGGGCCGGGGGGCTCATCTCCTCATTGCACAGGTCCGGTGGACGAGGGGAGGCAGCTGGTGTGTAACCAGTCTGTAACCGGTGTGTAACCTCTCCTACCTATAGAGAGGTAGGAGCCCGGCGGTCACCTTCCGCCAGGCGGACCGTGGGGGCGGCTCTACAAGGTTGATTAGCCTGTTCGATCCCTTGCCACCCCCACAATAACGGTCTGTCGGTACATCGTGGGGTTTTAGTCCGTGCGAGTCGGACATAACCCACCCTCTCCCCCGGGAAGGTGGCGTATACATAAGGGATTTCCCTACCTTAAGAGACCTACCTTAGCTCCCAGAGAAATAGAGGAAATGAGAAGAGCAACGAGGGAGGAAGTTGTGGAAAGGTGGAGGCGGGACCTGGCGGACGCGCGGTACGGTCGATGCACGATCGACGCCGTCCGCCCGGTCCTGCCGGATTGGTGTAATAGAGGATGGGGCTCCCTGACGTTCCGTCTGGTGCAGGTTCTGACCCGGCACGGTTGCTTCGGTTGGTACCTGCACCAGATAGCACGCAGGGAGCCGACCGCCGTATGCCATCAGTGCGGCGTTGACACGGACACCGCGCAGCATACTCTGTCTGAGTGTGCTGCGTGGGAGGAGAAGCGTCGCACGTTGGCTGCGGCGGTAGGACAGGATCTCTCACTGCCGAGCGTAGTTGCGGCCATGCTCGGTAGCGAGGATGTGTGGAATGTTGTGGCCTCCTTCTGCGAGGAGGTCGTCTCGAAAAAGGAGGCGGCAGTGAGGGTCCGTGAGCGGGACCCTCAAAGTGACCGGCTCCGCCAACGGAGGACGGACAGGAGGAGGCGTCAGTTTGACCGCCTCCTCCCACTGTAACTGGACCAGGGAAGATGGGTCAGGGGGCCCATCCTGCCATTGCACAGGTCCGGCGGACGGACGAGACGGCCGGTGTGTACCCTTGAGCTAGTTGTCAAAATTAAATCGGCCGAGTGCCTTAAGCGCTCGCCTTAGTAGTCCGGAGAAGCTGTTAAGGCCTTACTAGGTTAATAGCGTAGTGAGTACGAAAAAAATGTGTCAAAATGATTATATCATTAACAAGAATATAAAAAAAAAACTTTTTCATCATTAATAGAAATTCTGAATTAATCATTTAAATTATTATAATAGAAAAACGAACTTTCATGGGTCTATGTGCTCGTATGTATAAAGGAGACAATTAATTACTCTATTTTAAGTGCCGCACCCATTTCATTTTCAAACTGACGGGTCTTAACAGCTTCTTCGGTCTAAGGCGAGCGCTTAAGGCACTTCACCGCTTGGCAACCAGCTCAAGGGTACCAGAGTGGCCGAACCTTGACTTGGGCTGTTGCCTTGGATGTAGCTTCGCGAGTCTGTCTAAGCTAAGCTAGCTAGCACACATGTGTACTAGCATGTGTGCCTCACGAATTCAAACATGTATTTCGCACGTGACAAACTCCTTCGCCGTGATGGTTTCGATCAAATCAGATCTAATATCCTAGAAGACATACTCACCGAATCGGAATACCATCTGTTCGGGACGTTGGGTCTTCGTTGATCGACGCATACGACCCGTCTCATGTCCTCGAGCGAAGGATCTGGCGCAACGCAATCGTAATACGGTGGTTGGTATTCGTCGGGCATGGCGCCACAACGACGCGCCATCTCCCAAAGTACGAGACCGAATGAATACACATCAGCACGTTTGTACGGATCGAATTGTCGCGAATCCATCGATTCCTCCAAAACCTATCAAGTACACATTTTTAAGTAAGAAGCGGTCTTTCAGTGGTCTAAATTCAATCATAATCACTATTATTTAGATGTTTTGACAATTTGTATAAATTAGTATATAATATATACATCTTTATATATAAATTTCTTCTGTGCGTGTGTATGTCACTGAACTCCTCCTAAATTGGCCAATCAATTGGACCCGGTATTTGGCGTTGCGGTTGAATTTTAGATTTTTTTTATTATCAAGGCAGGACAACGTCCGCCGGGACCGCTAGTATGTATATATATACAGTCTCTGGCCATATTAGACGCACCATAAGATCTTATATAAAACCTTAATTATCAGGTGATACTGTACAGATGTATTGTTTTTATGAGATACAATGTATATCTACTATATTATTACTAACGTAAGTGTCTGTAAAACTAATAAAACATCGTCATTATAGAAAAAATATGTATTTACTGACTCTCGAACGAAAATGAAGAAAATGTAATAAAAAGTTAATATTTTGTTGATCCATCTTTGGCTGCTATGAGAGCTTTAATTCTGTGCGGCATGCAACCTATGCACTGTACTGTATTCTACATTTGAGGATGATGATTCCAAACATGAATAATCTCTTATAAGAGCTGAGTTTTGTTTGTAATCACCACTTTAGTCACTTCTCTTTTCATGTATAAAAATTAATTCAAATTACAATTCAAATCAATTTCAATTAAAATTCATCTCCTGAATAAAAAGTTCATTAAATAAATACTAATCAACCTTTAAATATAACACAACTGTTTATAAACTTCGTCGAAAACATATATTTTGTAAAAAAAAACAACGGTGCGTAATAATTTGGTCAGGGACTGTATATTAGATGACCCTGCCACGCTTTGCTATAGCTCAATTATTGCATATTGAATTAAAATTAAGAGAAAAGCGGTTTTTAACAAAGAGAATACAAATACTGTTAATTAATAGATATAAGTATCATGAAGTATTTATTACAAATACGGACTTATAAAAACACCTACGACCCGTCGATGTTATGAAAAAAAACACTAAAGCTCATCAACAACTACTAAAGAAAATCGATTCAGAAACAGAAGAGGAAGATGTACTCAACTGTGTTCTCTATGCCTATTTATCTATAGAAAATGCCGTCGTTAAACAAAATGGTTGCATTTAACTGTAACACAAAAAACGCGAAGACTGTTTTATTAGTTTTTAGATTAAATTTAATTCGAGATTAGAAGTCCTACTATTATATGCGTCTAATTGACCTGATTTTGAATATATCTATTGATTTGATATAGTATATCTATGCATAAATATTACTAGGTTACGTATTTTCTGGGTTCGATTGACCCTGTGCCATTTTTTCCATTACCTAACGACGCGGGCGGTAATATGTGTATTAAAAACATCAGGTACATAGTTTCTTTGGACCACATTATAGAGGTAAATAACAGCTCTATCAATAGTGAATTACATTGTGGTGTTATTTTACGGTAACTGTTATTACTACCGGTTATACTGCTATTCTGTCATATTATTTTGTATCATAATGCAATTTGTAATAATTATACGATAATTAAATTAATATTAATTGTTAGTCTTATTAGGGTGTCACTCCTTTCCACTCTCCTTTTCACAGATATTGGCTGTTATGTAATTGCTTGTTCGCACATTACGATTACACGGACTATTGTAATCGTCAGTAAAAATAACGGACAACAGATATCCTCAGTAAAAATAACGGACAACAGATAATCAACAGCAAAGTAATGATGTGCTCAGTTATTCGTTATCCATTTGTGTAAGAAACTTACAATTATGTCTACACATTTTTATCAAATTTACTTTTACACTATAACTTTTTATACTATAGATATTACAGTGTTATTGCAATTACTACATTTGATATAAGATCCGATTAAATTACGACATGATTTAATCGAAGCTAATAAAACTCCACTAATGATAATTATAACATATAATAATTTTCCGGTGTATTATTTTCCTCGACTAGTTTATATATATATAATTATTCTGTTCGTGTGTAAGTGAATGAACTCCTCCTAAACGGTCGCACAGATTTTGATGAAATTTTCTGTGACTGTTAAGGTGGTTTCAAGAATGGTTTAGATTCACAATTGGATTCAAAAGAGTCCACTGCGTTTGAATTGTGGGATTTTTTTTAATTATCAAGGTAGGACAACGTCCGCAGGGCCTGCTAGTACTATATAGATAAGTTTTACTAACCTCGGGGGCCATGTACCGCTTAGTACCGACACGATTAGTCGTCGGGACGTCTACCGAATCATTGATTACATTGTGCCTCACCGCCAAACCGAGGTCTCCAATCACGCACGTAAGATTGCTCTTCACCAGTATGTTTTTCGACTTCAAGTCCCTGTGTGCTATCGCAGGTTTTCCTGGAATACATTTTTGTTAATCATGAATTTTAAGCCATAATTCCACTAAGAATTGGAATTATGTCAATGTAGCTTGCATTACATATTAAAGCAATAAGTATTATATATATAAAAATTATTCTGCTGAATTCTGCTGGAAATATGAGTGATAAGTAGAAATGAATCGATGATATTAATAATCGCTTGTAAATAATAAAAATAACATCGTACACCGATTTTTCCCGAAAGAAGTACCGCGTTAAATCAGCATGCGAACTCAAAACGTATTAGCAATTACAAACACCAAAAAATGTCTTTATTTTACCATTACCCTGTGGTTTAATATTCGTTTGGATGTTCCTACGCTGTTTTCTTTCACCGTCGATCGCTAGTTTCAGTAATTAAATTCAAATATGGAAATACATGCAAATGCACAAAATCAACAGTCAGCGCCAATGTATATTACATGAGATTTATAATATTTTTTCTCACTTTATCCAATCATACGCAAAAATATCTATTTAATTTGTTATTATTAAACTGAAATGTTAGGAGCAGAACTCTATTATATCATAGAATAGGGCATACAATATCTTTCTGATATTGCACCGCACAGCATACATAAAAGGGCAACAGCTGCTAGCATTACATCTAACATATTACTTTAAACATTTAATACTAATCACGCTAAAACGCCACGACTGATTCTAATGGAATTTGTTAAAGAAATCGATTATGTATTGAAATAGAATATGGGATATTTTTTATACCAATATAAATAAAACACCAGTTATAAAATATTCCAAAAACGTTTATCCGGGCAACCTTTGCATTCAGAAATTAGCATATGCTGAGTCGGACGTATAACTGACCTTGACTATAAAATTCACAACTCGACATATATATTATATCAGAGCGTTTTTGTAAAAAATTTAAAAATAGTAATATTACATTCGTTTATCACATTTATGCTTAGAAAACAGTCACCTAGTTCACTGAAAAGGTAAAAAAACCGGGATGATAAAATACATTTTTCAAATGATTTTTTTTTTCTATATTTTGGATCTTATCAGGTATTGACACTATCTAAGACGAAAATAACATACTATAATTAAAAATTATAACAATAAAATCGACTATACGTTTACCCACCATTACGATTTATATTTCTTTACAATAACTTTAATTTCATTATTATAATAACATATTTGTTCTAGACACTTTAATATATTTCGAAGAGAAATACGTCATTAAATAAAATTGCTAAAAATTTCCTTTACGTACAGGAGATCATACGAACATGATGGTAACCATCACTTCCTAATAAGTAACCGTAAGTCGACAACTATTATACCATTGCATATATATATTGCATATATGTGTTCCATAGGTGTGTAAACCCGGCTGTATAATATTGAATCTCGTTCGAAACATAAAACCAAATTAACTTTCTTATTAAAGTCCGTGTTTATAATTGTCGCTGCGCGGTATTCGCTACAAATGCTAGTCTTATATAAAAAAAGTGTGTGTGTACTTATGTACACGCGTTAGAAGATATACTTTTTTGGCGTAACAAGATAAAAATCTTTTCAAAAATGTCATCTTTCGCCTTATTCGACTTTCGTAGAATAAACGACACTAATAATAGAAAAAGTTGACTATAGCTGACTTCAGGGTGTCGGTTTTTCGTGACGGTGTGCGCGCGCATCGTAATAACTTCAGGGTGTCGGGTTTTCGTGAGGGTGTGCGCGCGCATCGTAAAAATTTACTCTCACCATTTTTCCCTAACGCGCCAAAAGAAGTATAACTTCAAAAACCTAGTAAAAACAATAAGTAACCGCTCAGCTTTTTAAAATTATACTCACTTTTTTTTGGAACTGACTACGCTATTGACCAAGCAAGGTCTTAACAGCTTCACCGGATTACTAAGGCGAGCGCTTAAGGCACTCAGCTGATTTTATTTTGACAACTAGCTCATGGGTGCGCGGCACACCTCGGCTTTGACTGTTGCCTGATACATGCAATTCGCGACCTATGTGAGCTAACCTAAGCTAAGCTAACTATTCATACATATATGAGTTGTTGAAACATATATGTGTAACAAGCATACATAACTCTTATATATATTTCGTATCGGATAATACTCACCCTTTGTTCCTACTATATCCATATGTAAATGCGCTAGCCCTGTAGCGATTGAAAGCGACATCTTCACGAGTGTATTTGAATCTATACTCCTCGTTGTCAAGAAATCGAACAAAGATCCGTTCTCATGATAGTCTGTGATCAACCAGAGCTGAGTCCACGTGCCATTGTCTGGAAAATTTATAGGTAATGGCGCCGTAATTAAAAAATATTATAATAAAACATCGCTCTTGCTCTATACACGTGTTTAGTCAATAATACGTTTTTAAAGAAAACGTGTATTTAGACTGGATTTTAATTAACATAAAACAAGATATTTCTTCTCTACAAATTACACAAAGAATGATTGGTCCTTAGAATATAGCAATTTCAAATTAGTTTGTAAATGAATTGTTTTTTTTTTAATTTTTTTAAATAACAAAAACATTATTAAAGAAAAATAACCTTTATTATCAGCAGCGATAAACCCAAGAATATTCTCGTGTCGTAACATGACTGTTTGATATATTTCCGCTTCCCGAAACCACGAGCATTCCTCTCTGGAGGAGAAAATTTTGACAGCGACATTTTCGCCTCTCCAACGGCCTCTCCACACCTCTCCGAAGCGTCCCTTGCCAATGATATCAATCAACTGAATCTGTCGTGCTATAGATCGCTGCACCAATAGCGGTAATCCTATAAATATTATGAAGTATATAATTTCAAAGACTAAGAACAATTTAGTGTATAACTTCTTATCGTAAAATTGGTTCACCGGCACCAGCATTCAACATAATACAATTCTCTCAAGATTATAAAAAAGAGTTCTTTTGTTATTATTTTTTAACTAGCGCTTTAAAAACCCCCGTACGGTCTGAGTCTTAAGGTTTAAGAAACTTTCAATAAAAAAAAAGTTGTTCATTCAAAAACATAAATGTAACCGCCGTTAACTAGAGTTTCCACAAACCGTCAGTGCCGTGAGCTGTTTGACGATTGTATTTAAACGCACTTACAAAACCTAAACACAATCCTTTAAGCTGCATTTTTATATTTCAACAATATTACATTCATATAAATTCAATTCTAAAAAAACAGACAAAATTACTGTTATTAACATATATTGGATATACAGATTAGTATATGTGAGTACTTACCAGATCCAGACCCTGAAGTGGTGAGTTCGATCATGTCCCTTATAGTCGTAGTGGGAGTATTCAAAATATGTTTTGTCTCATCCTCATCAGGCCGAGGAGGTCTTTTCACCTCGGCACGCCATCGTTTTGCCCACCATAAGCTGATTGCGGCACATATCGCAAAAACCACGAGCCCCATAACCCATGGCACTACTTGCCAAGCTGTCGCCGCTGAACTCGTGTCTTTTTTTTCCAGAATTATCATTATAAAACATATTAGATAATAAATATCGTTTTGGATGATTGGACATGACAATCTTAATACCAATAACCAAGCGAGCTGTTAAAGGAAATCTAACTATACACGGCTTGGTTTCGATCAACATGTGCACAAAGGCCTCTTTTAAATTGTCGAATTTCGTGGTCTGGCAGTCCAAACCAGCTGCCGAGACACCTACATGCTGGTATGACGGTGACGATTACCGATGGATAGTACACCTTCCGACGGTCACCGTTATTTTAGTTTGCACTGTGCTTACCATAAAGCGTCGTCGATGTGTCATAATATAAAAGATACGTGGGCGTGTACTAACATACATGAATAGCTTTCGAATCTCCTTTCATTGCCTTTATCTCTATTCCAATTACAAAGGAAAGCTATATTTTTCACAAGAGCAACATTTAAAAATAAAGATAATTTAACAAACCGTTGTATGACACCAAAAATCATTCGTTCGAGCCTATCGTCGTTTTCAGGTAGCTACCAAAGAAAAATCATGCAACCATAGTCCCTCCTACATATGACAGCTATATTATTTAGTAACTACACAACATTGACTGGTAATGGTAAGATCTAAAATAAAATTCCATAACATTTAACAAATATCGCACACCCACGGACAAAGACAAGGATGTCTGAAATATAGACCCTACATAAAAAGAAACGCTTGCAAACAAAATATAAAATAAATATTTTGAAAACTCTATATTAATTTTTATAATCGTTTTGTGCGAAAATCAGTATTAAGGCGTCTATGGCATAGAGTATAATAGTGTATTCATATTCCATGTTTATTTTTCGAACCTTAATAGAGAGATATATATTTTAATGACCTAAAGATTATGAAATCAAATTTGTATGTCTGAATTATAATAGACCGGACCGAAGCTAATCGAATAGTGAGAACTATTAGATCGTGAACTCATTTTTATATTGGCAAACAAATTTAATATTAATATTGGTATGTATGCATTAGAACTCATGTTGATATGTTAAACATATATAACATGTGACTCACGATCAATAAGCACCTCTGAAAGAGGATCTAAAGATATAATAGTATGTACGTAAGCATTAACTACATTCTACAAGAAGCAGTCACCAGGCCAAGAAATTGTTCAATACTACAACCTGACTTCAACAAAACTTTGGTGATGATCGATTTCGTCGGAATTACTTATTATTTGATTCAAGGTACGAACCTTCTTGGTCTACATTGAACATGCATTGTATTATACAATAAATACTACAATACAATGCTAACAATACGGTTATAGTACAATAATCGTAATATGATCAAAATCATTGATTTTGATTTAATGTACGTGTAGTATTTATTTACATCTAATATTAGTACTACATATTTAAAAAAAAAGTGTGCGTGTAACTTATGTGCACGCGTTAAAAGTTATACTTCTTTGGCGCAACAAGAAAAAAATCTATTATTAATTTATTTATAAACTTATTACACGTTAAATAAGAATGTGAAAAATTATTTTAGTTTATGATGTAAATAAATAATACATACCGTCAAATAACCCCAAATTCTACAAACGTACTTAAATGAATACGTAAAAACCATTTTATTATATAATAATCACTCAAAGTAATATGTGAAAACAATTATAATCACAGTAAATTATTATAATATTATTTTATAATATATTATAATATTATTTGAGAAAATATATATCTATGTATATTTTATTCGGACTGATACAAAAAAAATTGTGTTAGGTTCAGAAACACTTGGGGTGTAAGAGGTGTTTGGGGGTGTAAGGGGTGTCAAATAACATCTAAGACTTGAGACATCAAAGCCAACCTCACCTGCACGTGGTGCACCCTGCTGAGTAACGAACGAGGCAATGGCGAAAGCGGGCTGGTAGGTTCTACAGCCTGACTGGGTCGCAATCACCTTGTATATGGCGAAAAAGCCCGTCATAGTCATTCGCCTTTGCGGGTCGCGTTTCGGGATCAGCCTGTGCATATCCAGCTTTTCGCAGGCCGGCATGACAGCGACGACCGGCGATGGACAGTGTGTCACTCGGTGGTCGCCATTGTTTTTGGATTGTACTGTGCTTACCATCAGGCACAGTGCAGTCATTTTGCCGTGCTACTATAAATAAAAAAGAATAAATAAATATCGTGAATACAGTTGTCAGTTCTCACGCAAACATACGTAAATGTCCTTACTTTTAGTTTGTTGGGAACTTTTTAAAAAAAACTAAAATGTTGCCTATAGCTAACTTCAGGGTGTCGGTTTTTCGTGACGGTGTGCGCGCGCATCGCAGAAATTTACTCTCATCATTTTTCCCTAACGCACCGAAAGAAGTATAACTTCAAAAAATCAAAATGTATACTATCGAAATTTGTAATTTGTTATTCTTTACAGATAATTATTACTATTATATATTTTGATCGTAATATTTTATTAAAGTTTGGAAATAATATTATTACTTTCCAATTTGTTTTATGGTGCAAATGTTTTTTATTTATTTAGTCTTATAAAAAATTGAATTTTAGATTTAGTGAATTCTCTCATAAAATTGGAAATTTTGTATCTTAATTAAGTATTTTTATGCCATAAAATTAACTAAATTTTGTATTATTTGATGATTAACTGTAAGCAGAAAATTATGAAATGAAGATTATTTTAAGATAAAAAGAACATCTATTTACTTAGTTTCAGTAGTAGGTATATCAATTTTCAATTGTACACAAAATACAAACCGCGAGCGGAATGTGTTTTATTTATACTATTATTTATTGTAGATATCCTTTAAAACTGGAATTGTTATTCAATTATTTGTTTATAATTTATTATAAAAGTAGATTTAAAATAGTTTTCTTTTAAACGGTAATTTACACCAGTAATTATGAACCCAATCGAGTCCAAAGTACATAGATTTTATAAGAAACATTTCATTCCAGTGTTAAAGATTGAATTATAGATAAATATAATATATTAAACATATTCACAACTAGACATTTTTTTGGCAAAAAACATGCACCAAGCTCAACACAACATGTGGCATAAAAACAAACAAATGATTAATTATATTCTGGAAATATTTTGATAAATACAAAAATTTGTATTTTATTCTTTTAACAAAATAATAACAGAAAAAACAAATTATGTTCAATTAAAACCAAAGAGTTATATCTTTTGTCCATATACAAAGGAAAATGTAAATTTGCCATAAAATTATATTAATCGAAATAAAAATAAAATATATTAAAAAATTACCCGTAGCCCAATTGTGTTATTGTTAGTATTGTATACAATATCATACAATTTATAAGTTTAAAACCATGCGATTAGTTAGTTTAAGAAACCACATGCGAAAAGGTAAGTGAATAAAACCGGCTTATGATCACTTACGCAAATAACTTTCTCGGCTTTGTAAAAATGTCTTCTTAAGATTGTATGAAGGCAGGGATATTGAAATTGTAGCGTAATACCGTCGAGTCCCCGTCATGCCCTCACTTACAAATGCATTCGAACCCGATATCTTCATGAAAATAATCTTTATTCACTGCATTCAGCATACACTCTAAAGTGCGAAATTATGATCCCAGTCTCAGGTTTGTATCACAAAAACTCGTTTTGTATAAAAAATGTAAATATAGAATCAATGTTTCGGTTGACGTGCGTCCCGGGAGATGTATATAAATTATTGTAGCACAATACATGGAACGATCCAGGAGACATCAATTATATAAATTATATCCATCTTAATACATTCTCATGCAAAATTATCGTATGATATTATTTTACTTTGTAAATGTATAATAGGATTTCTTGTTAAAATACCATGAACATAACTTTCGGTATGGTTGGACTTGACAATACGAATTGATAGACATCACAAGGTAAGCTACCAGACAGCGCGCCCTGAGTACATATTCCGAACTCATACCGTACCTGCGAAGATGTCGCGGTTACAGTAGTCCGTGGCGCAGCAAAACAAATCGGGCCTTTCGTTCTCGCGGCACCACACGGGCCTGTCCCCCGGAGGGAATATATTGTGTTGGTCCCAACATCTATGTCCACAAATCGTTACATTAGTTATAATTGAGACCCGGTTCCCCTAACGGTGATCAATGCCGGTCTACGAAAAGAAAACTTAGTCATATTAGAACAAAACGAAAAAAGTAACTGAAATAGCCATGCAGTCTCGCACCGAACACCAAGCCTGTACCGAGAACGTAGCCGCCAGGCGTCGGGCGCGAGCGTCTAGCTGCAGGGTGGCAGAAGCATTGTGCAGTAGTTAGCAGGTACATCGAGGGCACTACCTCCACGTCGCTCCTACCTGGCTTCAGTTGCAGATCCATTGGCAGCTCTTGATTACACATGTCAGGTGCGTTACAACATTTTATCAACACCGATTCATTTTTACTTTTCGTCGTGGAGCAACTGAAGGGATGCTCGATGGGTATCAGTGATTTGAGCTCGATACAGCTGCGCCGCAAGTGGAACCACCATACATTATGTTTAGTAGATTAAAGCAAAACCAACGCACACTCGGAAAATAGAGTTTGTTAAGAGTACGGCACATCATTCAAAACATACTAATTATACGACGGCCGCAACTCCAACGTTTAGTTTCTTTTCTCTTATTAGGTACATAATATTCAAATCTCAAAAGCGATATTGTTAAAATATTGGCATATCAACACAAAACTCATAGGAAGTGGCAATGCAATTATGTGAATCTAATAGTACATCAAACAAACTCAAAATTGGCATGGTCAGGTTGGTGTCGCACGGACACAAGTGCGCAGAACAGCTTACCCATGGCTGAGTCGTGAAGCACTTTGGATAATTTCTCTTGACTTATCGCATCGGAATTGCAGTAATCAGTTTTACAGCAATAAATTGTAGATTTATTGCAACGTATTGGGTTTTCAGGTGGTAGGGCCGTTTTCAAGCTCATACATCTTAAAGCCATCTCGCTACAGACAGGTCAATCATTCCATTGCAATTAGTTAATATTGTACCCATGAACCATGACATTACTGATTTTAATTATATAGATTCTGTGTTGAATTGATTTGCCAATTGTATCAATGTTTTAATGATGAAAACTAATAAAATGTGTGTACCCATGCTCATTAAAGGAATATTTTAATTTATACTACATATTACGACCGCAGTCAATTTAAAAAAAAAAACGAGTTAATTAATTTATTGATTTTTTTTAAACATAGCAACATGTTACATGATAAAACAATAAATACTTACTGGTATGTGTATTTCTGCTTGCCCTTCACAAGGCTGGTAGAGGCAAAGCAATAACCGTCGGTGACGCATGTTGCATTGGGGCATATATCACTGTTGCAGTAACATTTCAACCCTGAAGTAAATAGAATTTATCATGTTAAATGTATTGATTATTAAAGAATTGAAAAATATTCAATTATATAATAATCGTTCCCGTAAATATGTTAATATTAGATTTAGTTTCATAAATATAAACCAAATGCATTGAAAATAGAATGCACGAGAGAGGAAAGAATGGCAACAGGTTTTACAAGAATAAATTCTTAGAATTAATAAATTTTAAGGAAACAAAGGTTGCTTATGAAGGTCAGGGGATGTTAAAATCAAATGTGTGTTCGTAAACTTTACAATTAGCCATTGCTACAGCACGCGGTAGTTGCGATACATATAATAATTGCCTTTGGTCTGCCGTTGATAATAAGAAAGTTAGGCAATAGTATATGTGTGTGGAGAGAAAGTGGTGAAAATCTCTTTTCAACATATTGATTTTTCATTAGAAGCACGAACGTGTTTCAAGGAGTTTTAAAATAGACTCAATAAGTACGTGGCGAAGAGCACTAGTTAAGAGCTGTTCTGGAAAATTTTGAAACTTTCGAGAAACTCGACAAAGTCTTCAGAAATTCTTAGATTCTTCTAAAAGAAGCTAACGGATATACAACATTTCGAAATATTTCATAATATTATCGAAGGATCAACTGCTTTGTAATGTTTCGCTATTCTCAGGATGTTTTAGAATATATTCACGGAGTACCGAAACGTAACGGCGGTCTGATAATTTGTACATTGATAGTTGCAACAATAAAACTTACAGTGTAATATATAAGAAAATGACCAGAAAACGACTGTAGCAGAAAAATAAAAGGTAATAGAAAATTAATTTTTAACTATATATTAAGACGCATACTGAATTTGATTCTGACTTTTGGTTTATCGCAATATTTTTTTGCATCGTTATCGTCACATGGTGGTAGAGCCACGCTAAAACTATTACTGGTTTCAGCATGAATGGGTCGGCTCGCCCGGGGTAGTACCACCCTCTAATAGAAAACCGACGTGAAGTAACAATACTTGCATTGTTGTGTTTCGTTCGGTCAGTGAGAGAGCCGGAGACCCACCTCCCCTCCCCTTTCCACTCTCCTCTCCCTCCCTTAACCCTTCCCTCAAAGGGTGGCAACGCACTTACGACTCCTCTGTTGTTGTTAGTGTCCATGGACGGTGGTGATCACTTAACATCATGTGACCCACCGGTTCGTTTGCCACCTATGACATAAAAAAAAGCATCGTTACAAATATTTTTCTATTGGATACATCCTAAACCTTAACCGGACCATGCCGAATATTAAACCGAGTACCTACTTACTTCATTAGAATTATACTTGGGATATATATAACCTCGAACCACACTCGAAATAATTTATAGATCGCATTACATCCTACACACCTATTTCTTAGAACGGACACCTAACAATATGTCCAACTAATCAATACAACGCTGTAATGCATTCAACGTACATACGAGACGTTTCATAACAAATTAACCTAGAGTTTCATAACTAAGACCGATTAAATTATTAACTAGTCTTAGATGGGTTAAAATGAAAAAAATAATTCTCTTGTATTTTTATCGAGAAACCCCGTCCGGGGAATCAAGCTCAACCCATCTGAAAACAACAGATGATCTATTTTTAGGATTATCTCAAGGCATCTTGTTGCTATAGGTATGGGTAGGCTGAAACAGCCTCAAAGCCTGACCTTTAGAAAATAATAATGGATTAAGCTCAAGCATTGAAAGGATGTTATAAAATATTTCGCCCGCGGCACGGCGTCGAGATAATTAGAACAGACGTCTATTTAAAGTAAATCTTCTCGATATAAATAGAAATCTTACCTATAATGGAATCATAAAGGAATTAAGAAAAACTCATATAACACTGGAATATAACGTATTATAAATATATATTTACGACTACTGACTAACACGTGAGATTTCAAAGTTAATGGATAATTCATAGCCATGAGTTTTATACATGTTTTCCTACATTAAAGGGATTCTCCTTTATAGAAGTACGTAAATAAATTATTTTAAACATTTTTATATGACAGTTTGTCAAAATATTTTCTTATCTATACATATAATAAAACTGTAACTAAGCCAAAGGTAGTCCGGTGAAGCTGTAAAGACCTTGACAGGTCTATAGCATAGTTCGAGAAAAAATAACTAAGCCAAATCTGTATATTTTGTTTTTTAATTATAATCGGGGTTGACTTTGTTATCGATATAGAAGCCAAAAATAATCCTTTTACAATTTTTGTCTGCCTGTCCCTGTAAATCAAAAAAAAAAAAAGTATCACTCTGAAAATAATTAACCAATTTTGACGAAACTTGACACAGTGATAACTAATATTAAAAAGTTACATCTAAAATACTTTTTGTGCCCGAAAACGCAAGGGGTTCTCCAGGATAACGGACGAAAGTCAAAAATTTTTAGTTAATGAAATTTTGGTAAATAGTCTTTATATAGCAGACAGATTAGCTAAAAATGTAAGCTATATTCCAGCTCCCTATCTATGCTTCTTAAAAAAAAAACGCCTTCATCAGTCCGTATAATGTACAGTACGTTATAATTGAGCTACGGTTACATAACGTTTCTATGCATAATTATCAATCAGTTAGATTAGAAATATAAAATGTAACAAGTAGGCTAAATTCAATTGACGTATATGTTTGCCTCTTAGTCATGAAGCATTTTCTTTCCTTTAATTTTCAAACCATAACGATTCTAAACAAGGTTCACTTCAATAATACCATGTTGACATAGTTGAAAAATATGTGTAAACGAAACTGTTACATGTTGTTACATTTATTTTATTGTATAAAAAATATTTGCTAAACAAAGGCGTCAAGATTTTTTCCTAAAACATAAACCTAGATAATAGTTACACTGCATTGTATAAGATGAATCTCAATTAGAGTTCTGTCAGTACGTGTCTTGTTTCGATAGTTGATAAAATTAGTTTTCTGAATATTATTGAGTCTTGAAGTAGTTGGGTTCAGGTTTGTGAATCTACGATCAAAGTAATTAGTTGAGGTGTTTGCAATCACCATACTATGTTATAATTATACTATTTTTTTATTTTGACAAATATATATCTTCAATAATTAAACATGATAAATGTAATTGAAATCGGCTTCGATCAACAATAACTAGGTCACGTACAAAATTGAAGCTAAAATCTGTCCGCGTAAATATATACTATGTGTAGCTATTTGTTTACTAAGAAGGGAGAAAAAAGTTTTAAGTTCAACCTAATTACAACCATAACACCTAGTAATAAAGTCACAAATGTTCAAAATATTATCTAATACTTACGATAAAACGATCAAAGTAATAAATTACTCCCCTCACAAATGAAAAGACAACATAAACAACATTTAGTGTGAATTCAACCTTAACACGTAATGAATAAAGTACGTTTTCCCGTTATTGTGCGTGACGAGAGTGTAACACAGGTTTAAAATCGGTAATTTTGTTCAAAATTTGATATTATTTGTTAGTTACTTATTCAACATATATTTAGCGAAAGTAAGATACCCCGGCCGTTAAATTTGCTTTTTCAGGTTTATTTTTGCATCTTTTGAATACACTGCGGCATGTGAAACGGGCTTTCATTGGCTGTGTTTCAAACAAACTAAACAAAATAAGTGCACACTTTTTTTTTCCCCTCGAACTGAGTACGCTATTGACCCTGCAGGGTCTTCACAGCTTCACCTTCTTCACACATTTCAAGTGAGCTCTTATTTACCGAGACGTATTTTTCGCGTCGCCCCTTTATCTAGTTATTGTTGATCGAAGGAAATCGGCAAATTATTTTTGGACGCAGATTTCATGTATACTTTACTCTAAATGGAAATTTAATGTAGATAAAGATTAGTTTTTACAGAATGTTAATTGATGAAAATAGTGTGAAATATAAACTATAAGTCAATACGGTAATAACCGATTTGATGCAGGCGAAGTTGCACGAGTCAGCTAGGTGTTTAATATACATTTATAACTATTGCTTACTAAAAATAAAATATCCATATACTTTTATAAAACTTACTTTTATCCCAGTTAATACTGAATCTATAAATATATACAATAATCTGTAATAGTCTGTAATAGGTCGCGAATTGCATGAATCAGGCAACAGCCTAAGCCGAGGTGTGCCTTGAGCTAGTTGTCAAAATAAAATCGGCTGAGTGTTTTAAGCGCTCGCCTTAGTAGTGCGGTGAAGCTGTTAAGACCGAGGTCTATAGCGTAATCAGTTCGAAAAAAAAAGCCGAGGTTCTGTTGTTAAAATGAGACAAGGGAATTAGGTTTATTTTTCTCTTTATTTTTTTTAAGGAACTTTTATTATTTTTGACATGTCAGTCCCCGGGTTAAATAGCTCCTCATAACACTCGCCTTTATCCAGACCATAGAACACGCTCGGGTTAGGAATTGAATCTCCTAACTATTCACGATGATACCAACATTATGCAGAACGCAGACAATAGCATTCAACTCAGAGACGATAATATTGTACATTGGTAGGGCATTTCAAGCACCCGTTGGTGTGTACCTGTAGCTCCACTTGAGAGCCAGCCCACCTTAGGTTTAGCGAGTTTACCATCTCAAGCCACATGCTCAGTTAACAACAGATTAGATTGTGACCAAACACTAAAACTTATAAGAAATAAAAACAAAAACATTATTGCATATAAAGTGATACATGTGTCTTGTAAAGCAGATACTTTTGAAGGGGCGTGAAAATAACCGCACCTTTTTCAATATTTCGAGTCTCTCTATATATATATTTCAATCTCAATTCAGTACCTGTATACAAAATGTTGTGTTTGTATTGCATATTATATTTAAAAAAATTGATTTGATATAGTTTTTAAATATTATTACTACATTTTAAATTGTTAGCAACAGCGATGTTACGAATTTAACACAATTCATGTTATAATTCGAGGTCATTGAACGGAAGCTCTGTGTAATGTGCAAAAAAGTTAAGTAAAGTTAGTCAATTCCAAGGAGTATACCTATATATGTACATCTCTATACAACGTATATGGTATCTTATACTTCCTTTCATATATGAGGTTGTATTAGGTTATATTAGCATAATAGAATTATATAAAATTATAAAGAAGTCATACAAAACATAACTGTTGCTCTCCTGGGCAGTAACTAGGTTACCCATGTTGGATGTCCTCACATTAAAAAATTGTTTGACTTGCCACACAGGTATGTTTTTACTTATTTAAATAAAATGTACCGTATGTTCTTTTCTATATACCTTGCAAGGATATGCAAAATGTCACGATGATTGATTCAATAGTTAAGACATGAGAGACTAACAAACAGATTCACATCTTCTATACATATATAATAAGAAATTAAATCTAACTGTCTGTAATTTTTCGATTTTCATGAAAAAAATTGTTGAAGGTGTCTTAGAATAAGTAATAAAATAGATTACAATCATTTTTAGAAATGTCTGTCTGTCTATCTGTTTGCATGAACACGCATCACTGTTAAAGTACCGGGTTCACAGTAAAACCTCAGAAAATCATGAAGCATATCCTCGAGTGTAACTTAGATCTATACTAATATTATAAAGCGAAAGGGTTTGTTTGTTTGGTTGAACCTGCTAATATCTAGGTTTGTTTGTTTGGTTGAACCCGCTAATCTCTAGGTTTGTTTGTTTGGTTGAACCCGCTAATCTCTAGGTTTCTTTGTTTGGTTGAACACCCTAATCTCAGTAACTACTGGTCAAAAGGATTAGGCAGCGTTTTCGATGAAAACTCCCAGACGGTTTGAATTTTTCCGACTCGTCCAACAATTATCGTTATATTTCAACCAATCTACACAAAATCTTTACAAATTTATATACTTAAACGTTCCTCATGAATTACTTTATTCATTGGTGAAAACCGTATCAAGATCCGTTCAGTAGTTTTTCTATTTATTGCGAACAGACAGACAGACAAGCGCGGTAGGGGACTTTCTTTTATACTATGTAATGATATTTATAAAATGAATAAATAATAAAACAAATACATAAATATTAGTACATACATGATTAAACATATATACAAACTTACATACAAATATATAACAATAACAAGGATAATACATATATATGTATATACACAGCAAAGATTAACAATAAAGACAAACTGTAAAATCACAGACACTCTGCCTCCTGTTTCTCAAATAAATAGCGGTGTAGTTGGATTCTGAAGTTATAATACTATGATCATTTTCATAAATTAGATATGGACTGTATTTTTATATAAAAAGAAAATTTAAATACATATTGTTGTAAGTGTTCTTTCAAATTGAAGAGTTAGTTCAACACTATTGCTTCTAAATTTTTATGCAACTAAGTTTTCTGAAGTAAAGTTAAGTAATAAATTTACTTACTAGTGAGTAATTAAATACTGAAATAAATAATGTATATATTTACAGAGGAAAGTTGAAAGTAAATGTTGTAAGCAATTGTTGTATTTATCCAGTCATATTGGTCTTAAGTACTAATTTTCAAAACTAAAATCAATTTAGAATTGTTGTCGAAACAATAGCTCTATAACTCTAGAGCCTACAACATAACTCCTGTGATAATATAATATAATCACCAAGAATAGGCCATATTTCAATGTTGAATTTGAGATTCCAATATTTATTATTGTATTTTGTAAGTACAAAAGTTTTAAATACGAATGTAAATAGGAATAGTGGAAACCTAGAAAAAGTTTGGATAGATTGTATGAAGAATGATAAGTGAACAAAAGGTGTCAATACTGTGATAACATCTAATAGGAGAAAGTAGAAGAAAAAACCATGTTGTGCTGACACTACTAAGGTGGGATAAGGGTATAAAGATGATGATGTATATTGATCAATAAAGGGACAAGGTATGTAGAGGAGGTAAACTCAACTTTCTGGTACCATTCTCATCAATACGTAACTCACTGGAGTTATAGAGATTCATACCTTCAAAACCAAACTTTTAAAGTTTCATAAAAGTTAACTTTGAAGAAAAATGGTAATCAAGTTTAAAAGTACTAAGTTATCACAAGAAATTTAACATATTTTTACTCCCTTCAGTTGACACATCATACCTATTTACTGATAAATAACAAAAATTCAGGTAAAATATTAGTATAACTATTATGACTAATTTTAGTTGTACACTTATTTTACAACAAAAATCATATTTTTTTAATAGACCATGATTTTGATTTCTGTAGAGATATTTTTTGTGTTTCAGTTTTCATTTTAATACAGTATATATAATTAATAAAATAATAATTATAGAATCACAAACAAAGATCGACATTTTAAGTTTCATTTCATTCATTTTGTTTTGGGGATGATTTGATGATTTTTCTTTTGGATTTGAGGTTAGGCTATTTTTTATTAATTTTCCAGATAAAGATGTGTTACCATTCAATGAGAGTAATAGCATTATAATAACATACAAAATCTCCATCAACCTAACTATTTTCAATACCCAATTTGTGCCAAACAATTCTGGATTCTGTAAGCAACTCGTAATCTTACTTGTTAGACTTAAATGATGTTTTTAATATACAAAGTTTATAGTTAACTTTGATGTTCTGACTATTTCTATAATATTATGAACATATTATGATACGATATCTATAATATTGGAAAGTTCTTATTACTTTTATCACTATGACCTGATAACGGATCAACTAGCCAATATTTCAACCTATTTACAACTCCGGTTGTTAAACATAGCTTATATAGTTATTATAATGATCTAGATAAATAGGTACTCACCATCCACGGTCTCAAGTCTTCGGTAAGCGGTGAACACTAACAATAACACCCATTTACGCCATTGAAAGGTGTTCATAATCACATTCCTTGGTAGAAACATAGCAATCTACAGTTCCGTAACAAAAAAACACTTATTATTGACAATAACTCTATACGGCCATTGATGTATTCGAGAAACATATGACATTTTCAATACTTGTTTATTTAGAATAACAACTTTTTAAAGACAATATCTAAAGTAAAAATTCTGGTTGATATTAAATTTGTATACGTTTAGCAGATCTAGTCGAAATAAAAATATAAACTACTACGTTTAAAGATAGCTCTCGGCACAGACTAGCTCTCGGGGAGTGAAGTGAACTAAAAGCAATATCAATCACCAGTGTGACCAGAAATATAACATTCTCGCGGGTGACCAGACATAAATTTTATAAACTGCCACAATAATAATATCTGAAAATAACACGCGACGAGGATGGTACAATATTTTTAAGCGAATGCAAATGGATTTATCGTAAGGAGGACTAATAAAATCGTTTATATTTACATAATACCCAAAACTCAGCTATTTATAGTCCAGATCCAGAGTTATACTGAAGTAAAAATTTTGTAAGGCGCATTGAGTAATATTTTTGGCAGGAGATAAATTTATTGTCATTTACACTGCAATTAATTTGATAATTCAAAAGAGAACACATTTATTTAATTATTTTTAGTTTTCACTTTTGTTGGCAATCCTTGAGACTTTTTTACTTAACTTAAAACAGAAGTTCCTTGGGACTTTGTAACTTGATTAAAACTATTCTAGCGGGATTCGTAGCATCAGCAGCCTTCTACTGCGATTCGCGTTATGGTTCAAGCCGGATCACTTTTTCTTAACAGTCGTTCGCAAATTCTTACATTGTATTCTTATAAAATACAAACATCTCACTCTAGATATCGCTGTCGTAATTAAGGTAGAAGTAAAAACTAAATTTGTAGGTCTTCCTTAGATACTTATTAAGGTAAAAATAAAACAACAATAGAGAAAAGGTTGTGCCTATTTATATAATATTTAAATAGGTTTCATTTTGAGATGCAATTTTGTAATTAGAGCCTATTTTTCTTAATGGCATTTTTTTTAAACTTCTCTTGGCAGCATTGTATATTCTTCTTTTTTATTCATCTAAGTGTCAATTTTTTTTAATCCAACAAAACGTCAGGTGCGTTGACGGAGCAAAGTAAACGATCGCAATAGACTAAACTTCCTATTTCTCTCGCACTCGCATGAATAGTTATTGCATCGCACTCGCACCTACAGCAGACTTTCAATGTGTCTGGCAAGATGTAAAAACTATTAAAACTGTCCGGCTACGATGATAAACATTTTGTTATAGGTCCCCAAGTATCATTTACTAGCTGACCCAGCTACGTGTTGCTGTGGCTCAGTTATTATATCATTATATATTGATGAGAATCCATAATTTGTTGTTGATAATATGACCAATAAACATCACGATTTAAAACGATAAAAACGATTTAAATTGTTTTTTAATATAAAAAAAACTACTTTTTGTGAATTACATATAAAAGTTAGATATATGCTGTCGCAAACTTTTTTGTAGGTATTATCAAGCTCTACAACTTTTCTCTAGAACTCAATCATATCAATCAATCTCTCATCGTTAAGGTAGCGTTCATAAGAAACGCTTTCGTCATTTTTTCCCCCTTTTTTTCGGACTTACTTTGCAAATCCGAATACCACATAAAGTATTTTCATTTTTCGGGTTAATATATAACCTACGACACTCACAAATAACGTGGCTTTGGTAAAATAATTTTCAAATCGGTTTAGTAGTTCCAAATATTGCCCCCTACAACCTCAAAAACTTTACCTCTTTATAATATTAGTATAGATGGAATTCAGCTAGTACACTATAACATAAGTATAATTTTTTTTTTTGTAATTTTGGAGTGTCTGGCAAGGGGTTACAACTGTTCTAAGTGTCTAGCAGTGGATAACGTGATGTCTGATATTATTCCGTAGAAAATAAAAATCACAATCCAAACTTCATAGTCCCTGATCGTTCTTACCTGTGTTGGGCATAGAGAAGCTTTCAGCTTTTTATATAATAACGAAGATATGGCGGCTGTGGGCTCTTGGGCCATAAAGTATAATCTGATGAATGAGTTTGTTGCTATAAATCCCTTTCATGTTTGAAATTTTATTAACACCGGTATTTTCGGCATTTGTGTTCCTGCAGACTCGACACAAAGTTTGTGTCAATTACGACCATTTGACTACACCTGTAGCGATAGTACGGAGCTTCTCCGAAGCCCAGTAATATGCTTGTAGCATAAGAATACGTCACTACCTGAAAAGAACATGTAATAATCTTGCACAGCTTTTGGTTTCTCGTTTAGATATAAAAGCAAATACAAAAAATCGCTCATATAGTTTTATTGTTTACTTAGGGGGTAGATTGTAAAGGGATCGTAATTTCAAAAACGTTCAGACACCATTTCTTTAACTATAAGATTAGATTTGCAAATTCTATTGGTAAATTCACAAAGTAGCTAAATTCTTCTTGGGTCGTAATCTTGTGTATAATTTCATGTAGGGATATTTTCGAACAAAATTTTCACTTGGTAACCCAAAATTCTGGTATAAACAGGGTTGCCAATTTGAAATTCTCCAAAATGCGGGACACTGATGATTTTGTGAAGATTAGCAAAAGTAGAAGAAAAATGTTACCATTTTACCTGTTCGGGCATAAATTGGTTGGGGGTAGTCAAAATTCTTTTTTGACACATTGTTTGTCAACGGAAAATCGGTGATGATCGGTCACTTACTCGGCGGCACTTACTTGAAACCCGCGCTTACACTCGGACTCGCTCACCATACCTAGCGACACGGCGGCTCGGAATTTATATTTGTGCATTGTGTGTGTATGTGTTGGAAATCTGGTGCTAGTGCTGTGGCGGAGAAGACATTATATCAAGTAAGTGAGCGTTTTATCCCGGTTATAAAGAAAATCCTTTCGGCGTATATTTTTTCAGGGGTATCTACCTCCAGCCAATTTTAAGTATACAGTCCACTGCCTAGGCTAGGTACGTCTGTGAGGAAAATTTAATACTCGGCAGGTAATTATAGTGTGAACATCGTTTCAAATAAAGCATACGGTTTTGTTGTATTTGTATTACATTTGTTGAAAACGGTTCAGCTTATTTTTATATTGGCGGTATTCGTTGAAATAGTATTCAACGATTTCAACAATTCCCTGTATTAAACAAAACTACGGAGTTAAGAAATTTAATTTTGAACCCATTTATGAAATCGGAAAAAGCGTTAAAAAATTTAGGTTTGCCGACGGATGAGCGGAGCTATATTTTGTTATATATATCTCTGACTAAATTACCGGCAGAGATTAAAACACGGTTCGAACAATTACACGGCGCGGCGGGAGTAATATTAACCTACCTACTTTTAACGAACTCATGCAATTTTTATCTAATGAGTGCAGGCTATTGGAAACGGCGGTAGATCCCGGTTTAGTTAAATCGGTCAAGGTCATGCCGCCTCGGAACGTATTGAATATGTCGCATAACAATAACGAATGTAAACAATATTCAAACGGTAATAATGAAAGTACATGTTCATATTGTAATTTACTACGGCATGTTATTGAACGTTGTTACAAATTTAAACACTTAAACCACGAAGATCGTAAACTGTTTATTGTAAATAATAATTTATGTTTTAAATGTTTCGGTTGGCATCTTGCGTCTTCGTGTGGTTTAAATATTAATTGTAGACATTGTGGCCATAAAGGTCATCATTCGTTAATTTGTTCAAAATATATTATAAGACGTTCAGTATCACCGAATGATACTTCACGGAATATACGGGCTTCTCATACGTTGAGATATGAAAGCAACAGACGGAGCGAGACAGCGCGGCATCGTCGCCGTAGTTGTGAGCTGGATCGTGCGGCGGAGCTCGCTTGCTCGCTAGGCCAGAATATTACGCGGCGCGGCTCTGCTAGCCCTCCTGCGCATTGTAGTCGTGAAGCATAGCATACATATACATGGTTGGAATATTATCGTAGCGGTACCCAAACTCAGCAATACTGTAATTTTACCTACGGCAATAATTGAAATTAAAAAATCGGACGGATTATTTTTAAAAGCGCTTGCTTTATTAGATCTCGGTTCTCAATTAACAATTATAAAAAGTAGTTTGGTGTCGGATTTCAATTTGAAGCGATATTATTCACACATTCCATGAAGCGGTGTATCCCGAAAAATTTCAAATAGTAATAGTTTGGTTTCTTTTGAATTTAGGCCAATGCGGACTGGGAAACCGTTATTAAACGTCACGGCTGTGGTGTTACGGAACCTTACTTCTTATCTTCTATACTAATATTATAAAGAGGTAGACTTTGTGAGTTTGTGACGTTGTAAAGGGTAATCTCAGGAACTACTGGTCCGATTTGGAAAATTCTTTCAGTGTTATATAGCTCATTTATCAGGGAAGGTTATAGGCTATATATGATCACGCTAAGACACATAGGAGCGGAGCAGCAATGAAGAATGTTGCAAAATCGGGGTATTGTTTCCTTTTCAGAGCTTCCGCTGCGTCTTAGCGCAAAATAACCATTCCGTTAATACCTAGTCTAATTTAGAGTAGCCTAAGAAACCCACTGTAATTTCAGCTATGTGTCAGTGAAATTCCTGTCAAAATCGGTCTAGCCGTTTCGGAGATTACCCGGAACAAACAGACAGACAGACCGACAAAATTTTTTTTTTTATATCAGAAGCGTGTATACTTTTTTACCCAATCAGTAAAAAAAAAATTGATATTACATACAGACACTTCATTTTTATTATATGTATAGACTAGCCGACCCGTGCCCACTTCGTTGGGCGGTAATACGTAAGCGTGGAATGGTTATTTTGCGCTAAGACGCAGCGGAAGCTCTGAAAAGGAAACAATACCCCGATTTTGCAACATTCTTCATTGCTGCTCCGCTCCTATGTGTCTTAGCGTGATCATATATAGCCTATAACCTTCCCTGATAAATGAGCTATATAACACTGAAAGAATTTTCCAAATCGGACCAGTAGTTCCTGAGATTACCCCTTACAACCTTTCTATCACAACACTGAGATGGCGTTAGAAATATAAAATGTGTATCTTCCACTCTATTGCTATTAGAACTTTGAAACTTCGCCAAAATATTTTTTTGGTATGTATGAGTTTATCAAGAACTAATTTTATGATGTTTTACCCCCAGAGGGCTGTGCGAGGGCGTTAAAAATTAACAAAAAAATGTGTGGCGGTGGTGCATAGTAGATTAAAGTTCCAGGTATGTTGCTGATGATAAATACCATCTCATTCGATATACTATTCGTATTCACATATCTAATGTACACGTTACATGTTACAGTAGATGACGTAATGTAAGATTGTAAGTAGGTGTGTAAATTAAAGAAATGCTTTTTCAAAAACATTTGTAACTATGACACCATATTTATTTAATACATTCTAAAAAACGCGTGCTGAGCCGCGGGGGACAGCTAGTATTATTATAAAGATATACGTTTACATTACATTTAATTTACATTACCATTATTATAATTAAGATTTTGTGACTATACCAAAAATAAACGCTTGTCTGTTCCGCAAGAAATTGTATTATGGAACACTTTACGTAATACGTTTATAATCTAAGATCTTTTTAGGAAGACCTCTATATCATTAATGTTATTAATAATAAACGTATTACGTAAAGTGTTCCATAATACAATTTCTTGCGGAACAGACAAGCGTTTATTTTTGGTATAGTCACAAAATCTTAATTATAATAATGGTAATGTAAATTAAATGTAATGTAAACGTATATCTTTATAATAATACTAGCTGTCCCCCGCGGCTCAGCACGCGTTTTTTAGAATGTATTAAATAAATATGGTGTCATAGTTACAAATGTTTTTGAAAAAGCATTTCTTTAATTTACACACCTACTTACAATCTTACATTACGTCATCTACTGTAACATGTAACGTGTACATTAGATATGTGAATACGAATAGTATATCGAATGAGATGGTATTTATCATCAGCAACATACCTGGAACTTTAATCTACTATGCACCACCGCCACACATTTTTTTGTTAATTTTTAACGCCCTCGCACAGCCCTCTGGGGGTAAAACATCATAAAATTAGTTCTTGATAAACTCATACATACCAAAAAAATATTTTGGCGAAGTTTCAAAGTTCTAATAGCAATAGAGTGGAAGATACACATTTTTAATATTTTTAACGCCCCCGCACAACTCTCTTAGGGTTGAATATCATAAAATTATTTCTTAGTAAATTCAAACATATCATAAGAAATATTCTGGCCAAGTTTCAGAGTTTCAAAAGCTATAGATTGGCAAAACATTTTTTTTTTAATTTTTAACGCCCCCGTCAACCCTCTTGGGATTAAATATCACAAAATTAGTTCTTAGTAAATTCAAACATACCAAAAGAAATATTCTGGCCAAGTTTCAGAGTTCCAAAAGCTATAGATTGGAAAAAACATTTTTTTTTTAATTTTCAACGCCTCCGCACAGCCCACTGGGGTTGGAATATCATAAAATATTTTTTTAGTAAATTCAAACATGCCAAAAAGGATATCCTGACTAAGTTTCATACCTATAAGAGCTTTAGTTTTAAAATGTGTTTTTTTTAAATTAACGCCCCCGCAACCCCTCATGGGGTTTGAATTTCGTAAAATCCGTTCTTAGCTGACCTCTACTCGGTGAAAAGAATATTCCTACCAAATTTCAAGTCTTTAGCTCTAATGGTTCCAGCGATATCGTGATGAGTGACTATATACGTGGAAATCTCTTATATATATATAGATTTAAAGTTATTGTTTCATTAGTTTCTTATACAGTGTAAGTGCGTACTGAGGTAGTTACATTGTGGGTTAAGGTTCCAAATATGTTGGTGATGACAAATCTCATTTGGCACGCTGTTTGTATTTACATATCTAATGTACACGTTACATGTTACTTTTAGTGGCGTGCGCGTCGTACTTAGAATTGTTTTTAAAGAGCATTTCTGGCAAGAGGATTGGCACGGTATTTTGTCGGATCTACATTATCTGGAGCGACTCTCAGTTGGACGATGTTTAAAGCCTGCAGGTGACGCGCGGTATTCTTTATATGGTTTTTGCGATATATCATCCATGGGTTTTGCGGCTGCGGTTTATCTTAGATCGGAGGATTATAACGGTGTCTCCAGGGTACGTTTATTAATGGCTAAGTCTAGGGTAGCCCCCCTAAACATTCAACAGACGATACCAAAACCACCACATATTGATTCCACCATGAAACATCAACTTGAGTTTAACAGCACCATAGTTTTGTCATGGTTGCACCACATAGGCTTCAGGTTTTTGAAGGAAATCAGGTGTCTCAGATAAATTCGTCTGAAGTTCGGATCTCTTGGAAACACGTACTGGAAGTATTAAATTGAAATTCGGATTTAAATTTGTTTAATCGGTACAGTTCCTTTGATAAACTTATTAACGTTACGGCATATGTATTAAGGTTTTTCCATAATTGCAAGCATAGAAATCGGTCATTCGGTATTATAACGGTTCAGAAACGCAGAAAAGCAATTCTTAGATTAGTGAAATTGGTTCAAATGGAATGCTTTTCTGAAGAATTTTTGGCGGTACAATTGGGAAAAGAAATTAAATCAGCATTCAAGCGGTTAAATTTATTTATTGACGCGGATCATTTATTAAGAGTAGGTGGCCGGATTGACGAATCTACCTTGCCCTATAATGCAAAGTATCCTCTTTTGCTACCTGTAAATATCGGTTCACGGAGTTGTTGGTTACACATTACCACGGAATTATTTTTCATGCTGGGACAAATACTTTAGCGGCGATTTTATCACGAAGTTTTTGGATCACTTCAGTTCGGCGGATAACACGGTAGGTGACATTTCGGTGTATAAAATGTTATCGATCAAAGGCTCATTCTACACAACCCTTTATGGGAGATTTACCGGCGGATAGGGTAACAGGAGTTAGACCCTTTCTTGGTGTAGGAACGGATTTTGCAAGTCCATTTTATATTAAAAGTAGTTTACTTCGGAATGCAAAAATCCAAAAATGTTACTTGTGTGTTTTTGTTTGCTTGTCCTCTAAAGCGGTACACTTAGAGGTCGTAATTTATAGGTGGAAGCCTTTATAGCTGCTTTTACCAGATTTACTTCTCGTAGGGGATTACCCTCTTTAATGAGATCGGATTGCGGTACAAATTTCTGGGCTTCGGATAAATATCTAAAAGAATTATACGTCTTTTAAAAAAACAATAGCTTAGGTATAGAAAACCAACTAGCTAAACGGCACTTAACGTGGTTATTTAGTCTTCCGACGAGTCCTAATTTCGGTGGACTCTTTGAGGCGGCAGTTAAGTCTGCAAAGACTCACTGCAGGCGTGTTTTGGGTGAAACGCGACTCACCTTCGAAGAGCTAACCACCTTTTTCACCAAGGTGGAAGCTGTGTTGAACTCGCGTCCTCTGTGCCCCTCGAGTACGAATACGCATTAACTCCAGGTCACTTCTTGATCGGACAACCGTTGGTAGTGTTACCGGAGTATTCATACGTTGACGTAAACATCGGTCGGTTAAGTCGGCATCAACAAGTACAAAAGGTGTCACAGCATTTTTGGAATAGATAGCGTAATGAATATTTACATACATTACAACAACGGTATAAATGGACCTCACAGACACCTCCCCCAAAATTAGACGACCTAGTTTTAATTAAAGATGAAGCCTTCCCCCACTTTAATGGCGTCTCGGTCGGTTAATTAAACTTCATCCTGGTATGGATAATGTCATAAGGGTGCAGAAGTAAAAACCCAGCAAGGGGTTTTTATGCGCCCTGTATCTAAATTATATAGCCCTATCTATGCCTGACTAAGAATCAAGTGTAGCGCTTGTTTGGCGGGAGGAATGTTTGAGCATAAATTGGTTGGGGGTAGTCATAATTCTCTTTTGACACATTGTTTGTCAACGGAAAATCGGTGATCATCGGTCACTTACTCGGCGGCACTTGCTCGAAACCCGCGCTTACACTCGGACTCGCTCACCGTACTAGCGACACGGCGGCTCGGAATTTATATTTGTGCATTGTGTGTGTACGTGTTGGAAATCTGGTGCTCTCACCATCGACAACGGCGGTGGAGAAGACATTATATCAAGTAAGTGAGCGTTTTATCCTGGTTATAAAGAAATTCCTTTCGGCATATATTTTTCCAGGGGTATCTACCTCCAGCCAATTTTAAGTATACGGTCCACTGCCTAGGCTAGGTACCCCGATAAGTGTGGGTGTGGTGGTTGCCACCCCATCACCATTTATTACTTTCAATAGCTAATATGTCCATAGTGAAATATTGAATAGTAATTGAAACCTCACAATTATTGTAATTATCACTTTTATATCCTATCTCACTAATTTATATTCTTTTTTTTTTTATACTATTGGCAGCAAACGAACATGCGGGTCACCTGATGGTAAGTGATCACCACCGTCCATGGACACCTGCGACACGAGAAGAATCACAGATGCGTTGCCGGCCTTTGAGAAAGGAATAGGCTCGTTTTCAGAGTAACGCTGCATAAATTAACAATCTAGCGACAGAAGACTAATAGCTTCTTAAGCATTAACACTCACAGCTGCTTAGAATTTAAAAATGATCGTCCGAGTAGGGAATCAATGTGTGCTCTAAGATATTTTTGTATTGCATTGATCCATTGTGCCTTCAATCTTCCGAACGGGTCCAATTCTACACCCGGAAAAATACCCCCAAACATTAATGTTATCGCCACCTTGCTTGACTATATTCCTTGTGTATTTATAATTAAATAAAAGCATTGTTTACAGAAACGCTCTTTAAGGACAGTTGTAAGTACGACGCGCACGCCACTAAAAGTAACATGTAACGTGTACATTATATATATAAATACAGAGAGCGTGCCAAATAAGGTTTGTCATCGGCACCACATTTAGAATCTTAACCCACCATAGTTATATGTCCTCAGTGCGCACTTACACTGTATAAGGAACTAATGAAACAATAACATAAATTATTATAAAGATTTACATTACATTTAATATACATTGCCATTATTATAATTAAGATTTTGTGACTATACAAAAAATAAACGCAAAAAACACCGCAAGAAATTGTATTATGGAACTCTTTACGTAATACGTTTATAATCCAAGATCTTATTAGGAAGACCTATATAACATTAATGTTATAAATAATTATAATGTCGAATTGTAAACAATAAGTTGATAATTATTTCTCTTATTAATAATAAAGAATGAGTTGAAATCTTGTTAAATTTCATGCAGATAAAGTCGTGGGTAACAGCTATTCTAAAATAGAATAACCTCAATTACTTTTTATTAGGTTCGCTATCTACCAGTGAAAGTCCCGTGAAAATCGATGTAACCGCTTTGGTAATAGCACAGCGGGCGAAGCCACGGTTAACAGCTAGTCTAAATTAAAATAAATTTAATTACTTTTTATAAGGTCCGCTATCTGCCAGTGAAAGTCCCATGAAAATCGGTCTAACTGTTTTGGATACAGCACTGTAGGCGAAGCCACGGTTAACAGCTAGTATATACTAAAATTAACTAAATTACTTTTTGTAAGGTCAGCTATCTGCCAGTGAGTCTCGTGAAAACTGGTCTAACCGTTTTGGAAATATCATTGAGGGCGAAACCACAGCTAACATAAATTAAAATTGTTCCAATTACTTTTTATAAGATCAGCGATCTGCCAGTGAAAGTTATCTGAAGATCGATCGAACCGTTTTGGAGATAGCATTGCGGGCAAAGTCACGGTTAATAGCTAGTATAAACTAAAATTGCTTCAATTACTTTTTATAAAGTCAGCTATCTGCCAGTGAAAGTTTCGTGAAGATCGGTCGAACCGTTTTGAAGATAGTACTGCGGGCGAAGCCGCGGTTAATATCTAGTCTAATTTAGAGTAGCCTAAGTAACCCGCTATAATTTCAGCTATGCCAGTGAAATTCCTGTCAAAATCGGTCCAGCCGCTTCGGAGATTACCCGGAACAAACATACAGACAGACAGACAGACAGACCGACAAAAAATTTAAAAATTGCATTTTTTTATCAGAAGCGTGTATACTTTCATACCCAAACAGTCAAAAATTTTTATTATTAATATTATTATGATATATGATTGTTAATAATTATTGAATGTGTATATTTTTTACAAACAATTGTACCTTGAAGTTATACTTTCTTTATTCATAAGAAATGTTTCTAATTATATGACCACCAATGTATATATAATATACATATATATATATACATATGTATGTATATAGACATACAGAAACGGGAAAAATAAAACAACACATCATATATATTGAGTTTATTTATACATATAAGTGTTTGACGCATACAAATAAAACATAATCACTTATTTACTACAAAAGTGAAACAGCTATTACATAGCTAATTTGAAATCATTCTTAAAGATGAGGAGAGTTACAAAGCACTCCTCATGATTTCTTATTCATCATTAATATGAAATAAAAGAACCAACTTCTCTTCATGAACCGTTAAAGAAAACAAAGATTTTCTTGTTCTCGTATCACGAATAATTAACATCTTAAATAAATACTCCATAAGAATACGTGTTTATAAAATTTGTTTCCATTACTGGATTAAATGTTTTTGAATTTATAATCTCCAGATAAACAATACGAAATCATAAATTAATTATTATTAATAATTTATTTTCGAAAAACAAAAAAGGTATGTTCGAATAATATTCTTTTATTAACTACTTCATTGAACATTTACCCTTACTTGATAGCCATCATTCTTTCATTTCATCCACGTTTTGAATGATTTGAATTAATGATTTCCAGCACAAATTAATAGAATGACATAAGTATCATTAATGTGCAATACACCGTAAAACACTTCATTTTTGGGTTATCTTTCTGGAGAAAAATTAATGAAGATTGTAGTGAAATTCAAAAAAGAGTAAAATACTTATATAGGGCGAAGTTACCAGAGTTTACGGTATATCACAAAAATATAACATTGTCATATATAACCTGATAATTCTTAATTTAATAGGAGAAATAGTAATTTCACGTACGTAACGCTGCCGGTAAAAAGATTATTAAAATTTTTTCAAGTGTAGACTTTAATATGTATTCTAAAATGCAAATTAATTAACACTAATCTTTTTCATACCGTAAGTAGGAAAAATCTTAACTTTGACCTCGATTATATAAGCAGTATGATAGAATATTAACCTAGTATTTATCTATATGGGATGCATGCCAGACGGCCTCGACGTAGCGCACCCCGGGCAACGTCGAGCGCTTCTCAGTCGATGGCCGAAATCGGACCAGCTGGAAAGCCATTAAAAACTCCTGGGGGTGGCGTCTGAGCGGCTCCGCCAGTACCGGGTTGCGGTGGGGGCCCAGTTTCAGGTAACGGCTGGCGCGGCCGGTTCTTTATACCGATCCCGGTAGGCGTGCCGCAAACTGGAGGAGAAGAGGTGGAAGAATGGAGAATGCAACACCTTAAACGAAACTACCCCAGAACTGTACACAGGTTTGTCCTGGGGAGCCTTTGGTTCTCTGACGGGGGCAAAGTTTTGTACGAACTGTATTTAAATACGATGACCCTGCCACAAAGATGAATTGTTGATGCTAAAACGATGACCTTGGCTGAAAAGCTAAAGCTAAAAGTCAATAGATATAACCCATGAGGGTACCAGAAACTTTTTGCCTGTAATATTGCTAAACCTTTGACAGATAGGCTATCGGAGCCAAGCGGAAGCAGATGCGCTGCAATGCTGTATAGATATTCCGAAAGGAGTGCTGCTCCTGGTCTCGGTAAATTCTTCTAAAATAAAGGAAATTGCACGTACTCTGAAAATGAGGAAAACATGGTAGCTGAAACCTTATTAAGAAACCCAAAAAGGAAGAGACCTCCAACCAACGGCGAGTAGGTACGTATGTTGGGCTGAAACTTCCTTCGTCTTCAAGAGGAACTCCGGCTTGGTAGAAAAAAGAGGTAATTTGCAGGATGGGACACTTGAAAAATGGATGATAGCAACACGACTCCCATCATTAATAATGTCAGTGCACGTGTACGGCAGCAAGGAGGGTCCATCGTGGACTTTATCTTTGCTTCTCCTGCTGTTGTACGACAAACAAGGGACTGGAAAGTTTTGGAGGTGGTGGAAACACTATCACATCCTCGTTATATAAGATTTAACGTCTACCCCTCCCAATTGGCCCAAACAAGGACCTGACTTCAGCTCTTAATTGAGGTTTCAAACAGCTGAATGACGAAATCCTAGTAGAGACCTTAATACTTGCGTTTTGCTCTTCATCACCGGGAATACCTCTGTATGCCTCTGGGTGGGGCAGTCGAAGTGTACCATGCTGTCTCTCTATAGCGTAGGAGGTCCGAGATGAGGCTGGGCCGGCCGCTGGGGCGACCTGAGGAATACAAACGCCATCTCTTGTCATCCAGTTATGACGGTATATCGATGGCTTTTAATAAGTACAATTCTCACACTACCCACTCTCTCCCACGGGACGGTGGTGTGATCATGAAAAAACCTATGAAAAAAAAATCCTCGCCAATGGAATGGAAGCCGCCTCATCTTGCTCAAGAAACCATGACACACCACAAATTCTCCTTCTGCTTACCGGTCTATAGTTCTGATCGATGAGGCTAGTAAGCTGTTCGAGCGAAAAAGGCTGAAGCGTCTGGCTCGACACCTTGCCAGGACGAGACCTGATCTCTCGGCCTTACAATTCAGACTTCGAGAGTGCCGTTCCACAATTGATACAATCTAACGCGTCAAAGCCTTCTCGGGGCAAGGCGTTTCCCAGAGGGAAGTACTGTTCGCGGTGTCGTTGGACATAGCCAACGCCTTCAACAGCCTCCTCTGGGAATATATAAAACAGGCCCTGAAACATTCTAAGGTACCTCCGTACCTTAACCGTTTGCGTGGGTTCTACCTCGCATCAAGTAAAATGCGTCACCACCCACGGGTCAGTCTTTGGCACACTCGTGTAGAACATCTGCTACGTATGGATGCTGTGCGCCGCTCTCCTGCCTGGCACCGCCATGAACTGTTATGCCGACGATACCCTCGTAACGACACGTGATAATATCCAATATCCGAGACACTCTCCAGTTAGTTACTCGTACAGGGAGCGTGACCAAAGTTGTTAGAAGGATCCGGTTGCTCGGGCTGAAAGTAGCTCTTAATAAAACGGAGGCTATTCAATAAAACGGACGGCCTTCACAGAGTACCACCTCCTGATACTCACATAGTTATTAGTAGAGCCACAATGAGTAGGCCGAAATTGACATAAAATTCTTAATCTTTGAAGTTTATTTACACTAGTAATTTACATTAGCCTATTCCATATAATTTAGTACTCTAATATGTTTTTATAAACTTCAAAATGTTCAATGCAGTTCATCACCATTTTGTTAACAACAGAAGGCAACGGTAAAACAATTGATTAAAAAAATTGTCGGTCAAATTAAATCGCGTGAACCTACCTTTTTCATATATTTTATGATCTCAATAAATATCGAATTTAAACTGTGATAGTAAACCCGTTAAGTAAACTATATTTTGTCCAGTTTAGGATGATAATTTTGACAGCTCACAGTAGAGATGGGGTAGTGTTTAGTCGAAATTGATTATATTTCGTATTCGATTATCGACTATTGTTCTCACAGAACTTGAAATCGATAGTTGCATATTTTAAGCTGTAATCAGCCGTTTTTGAGACATTTACATTTTTCTCATAGGACCTCTGACAAAATATATACCATATACCATATACCACAAATAAAATAATAAAGTAATATTTTTTTTACAAATAATTGCGTGATAGATACTTGTAAAATATACATTATGATTGTTCGATATTCGTAGCACTATATTACGATAAAGGAGCGGTACCAAGCATTGAAGTACGACATTTTTTGTAATACATGATACCGAAAAAAATGCAGCACTTTATAGGCACCATCTGTCAATAGTGTCCTCCTAAACTTGACGAGGTATATTAACCGTTTAAAATAAGAAGACACGCGTTCGAATTAAATTAACTCACTATTAATCAGAATTGTACTGCAAAAAAAAAAACAAGATATGAAATAATAAGATTATTAATAATTTCAATTACTGAATTAGAACACTTAATGTAGCTTCCTATTTAAATGTTTATATAGAGTAATTCAATTTTATCTATTTATTTTAGATTAAGATGTCTCGTCTAAAATCACAGTCTAAGTTAAAAGCTACAGACATTTTTTATTAATTAAACTTTAGTATGACGTTAGCTACACTCTCAAGTAATCATAGTTTTAATAAAAAATATAAACCTTTGTATTTTGTAAATATATGGTCCGATACAATATGTAAAGCATAGTTTGCACATGTTAATATTTTATAGTTCATACAAAAATTGCGTGCGAAGCAACATGGCGGTTTCACAATTATGTTTTTTTTTCAAATTACATAGTATGAAATGTTCTATGTTTAGATATTATTCAAATACCCGAAACATTAGTTGCCTACTAAATTAGGTACAGTCAGTAGGCAAATATTAGGTACAGCCATTAATATAATATGTTACAAACATAAAAGTAAATTTTCATTGTTCGGGAGAAATCAGTAGTAACTTTTAAAGTTGACAATGCAACATTACATATGGTATAACCAAACTTTAACAATCCAATAATAACATCCAAACCATCCATACAATAACATCAAAAATTACATTACTAACAGAGTGGCATTTTTATACTAAGGCCAGCTTGTAGAGAAGACCAAAAAATTCTCAGCATTTTTCCCCCAAACCTAGACCAGGAACTAACAAATAATGTGGCCTAAAAACCAACTTTTAATACGATCCGATGTTGAAGTTAATGATCGTAAGTAAACGAAAATACTAATTTATCTATTTCCTATATATGAATTAATGGAATCCAACGCTGTATATGCTGACTTTATTATTATGATGGCCACCCTGATAAAATGTATCTTAAGTGCTTAACTATAATCATTAATAATTCATATAAATGTACTTATACGATTATTACCGGCGAGATTATTTATTCAATCTAAAAGTGTACCTATTCTTCTACCATTCATAAAACATACACTTAATCAAAATAATTATTCATAGTTATTTATAAATAATTATTATATCATATACACGCTACAAATCAACAGGCCTGTCTTTAAGTATTTTTAAAGACAAACACTATTTCTATGACAAATTTCAACGTCAAAGAATTATCTAATACAATAAAGTATGTAAATATTTTATACATATTACGGATGTATATAATGTCTATTTATAATTTTTATAATAATATTTTATATACGTTATCATCAATATCCGTGATTAGTGGATGTTAAGATACATCAATGTACACCGGAAATCGCGGATTTCAATGATAAAAGTGCGAAACATCTAAAATCTATTAGAATTAGACATGTAACGGAGAATGGTAAATCCTACCGTAACTGAATAATAATAAAATAATATATATTGTAATACGTAACATCGAATATGATAAAAACGAATATTCACATCGTTTTTTAATGTTAATACACAGATATATAAGTATAATTAATTATTTAAAAGCATTAACCGTTTGTAACCGAATTTGTATACTTCGATTGAGTATGCCTAATTTACTACATGCAACGATGCATCACGAAATTCAAGATCTCCGAGATGATAATATATCCATTTGATAGCGATTGACGAATATTTATACTTGATGACCTTTCAATATTCACTTCAACTACATTTCACAATGTTATTCCTACAAATTAATTTATATTATTTTATTAATTGTAACTGAAGTTGCCTTCATAAGAATAGACTATCACTTTTACAATTAATTCACTCGATAAGTTAGAAAGTGTTGCTAAATTAGGTAAATAAATAGGTTACTATTATTAACCGTATTGAAGTTTTGAAAATGAAACTAATAAATGAAGTAATTAGAAACACAGTGATATCTCATTATCAGTTACCATCGATCAACATAACAATGTACATCACTTCAATTAGTCGCGTAAATAAACAACATTTAGACAGATATCGCCTGTTTCAGAAGATCATCTCGGGGATCTATACACTTTATTTAAGTGATAGTAATTTAATATAATTACTTTAACGCCTATGATTACATAATGTAACTATACGTTATATAGCAAACATGTGTATAAATTTATCAAGAAAGTTAAAAGGTATATTTATAAATAATATATAATGATTCCATTCGCTCAAGTTTCACGATCTTATTATTATTTTCTTATTCTAAAGACTCTAAACATAAATCGTGTACACGGTTATAATCTAAGTCGCCAATATATCACTCCATTAATTTTAATAAATATTGTCTACTAAAATGCACAAAACAAGGATCAAATGAATCAACAGATCAAAAATTATTCGAAATATTAGTAACAAAATATTATAATAAATAGTTAAATTAAATAACCTACACGAGCAAACATTCGATTATTAATCATCATTCTACAATTTACCATTTTATTTAGATCTCATTTGTTGTCTATTAAATTAGTCGCACACGGGAAAGTTATAAAAAAAGGTGTATATAATAAATAGAACTAAATAATATTTGAGAACAGCCTCATACTGACAGAGGGATCACAGATAAGGACTTCCTAAGGTGATGTGTTTATTTTAGTAGTATTAAAAATATCTTGTTAGTGTCCGTAATACTGCTACTAATTGATATTCTCATGAATATGTGATGTAAGTTTAAAGAGTTTAATTTTTTGAAGTTTCGTGTAAAATAATTATAATTATTTATTTAAAATCATTTACATCCAGCTAACCCGATGAAGTTGTTAATGTAACAAGCGACTGCAATTGGTTACTTCGAAAAACAAAATGTCCGCGACACAACCAAAGACATAACCGCATAAAAGCGACATCTCTGATTTGGTTACTGTTTATACCTTTACAGTTGGTAATAGTGATGTGACTTTATCGGAACTAAACAAAATAAAGGAGAAACGTCAACTTTGATTACTCACAGGAAATAAATTAAAAATTAAATCAAAAATATATATCACAACTATAATTAATTAATTACAATCATGAACTATGATACTCGTAGTGATGTCTTATAAAATCAGTGTATATAAATATATATATTATCGATACGTATATATGTGTAAATTCCTACCAGCATTGGTAAAACTTTTAAACCTCGATAACTGGAGCACCACTATTTTGTGACAACTCTACATACACACTTATTTCAATTCGGTTTTGTGATAATACATAAGGTCTAGTGAAGAAGGTTACATATTTATGGATTTTAATATCTACGTTATGTAATTATACTATTCTTTTTTTGGTTACCTTTAGTAACTTATTTTAAAAAGCATTTTTATACAAAATATAGTAACAGTATTTCTGATATCATCTTTTAATTATTTTGTTGTTGTTATGTATTCGATTATAAATATTGTAACATTTATTATGCTTAAATATGATGTATTTACTTATTTATCACAAGTATAAGATGTATATTTTAAAAATGTCAATCTTATTACAATAGTTACGCTATCAGTACTTCGATATGAAAAGAGATCAATAAGCGCTTGGTTGAATCAAATCTATTACGTTAAAACAGTGAAAAAGAATGATCATGTATTTGATACATTTACATTTACCTAAAAGCTACCAAAAGATTCAGTCAATTATACTTCTTGTCTAGAATAAATTGGCACTATCAAAAGCATCATATGAAAAGTGGCAACATTTAAAAGCGGCACAAACAATATTTCAATCGAATTTGAATGTTTCAACAAAATACCATCGGTACAATAACAATAAGGATATTAGTAAAAAGTGCCATTTTATTCCAATAAGTAATGAATATTGCTCGTAACAGATCAACAGATATAGTACACATTTCCTTTGTCGAGTTAGTCTTAGGACTAACATAGAAACCGCTTCGGGTAAGCTAAACACTCTCAAGTAGCGAATACAATGTATAATGTAAAAATAGGTCTTCTTAAATATGTTGCTATAAAGGAGAGTCCACTAATTATGTGAGAAGAGAAGGGGGTTTTGGAAAATATCACTTAATTTTTTTTCAGCCAAAAATTGTGTAAAAATGTTGGATTATCAGATTAATTTAGGTAAAAAATGCTTCAATGCTACAATATACCGAAACCTCGACACAATTCTTCTGTATATTAAAATCAACGAGTAGATGTAAGCTTATTTAGTATTAATATATGGAAACGTAATGTAATAATAATTGCAATTAATTATAATTATAGTAAAAAAAATTTAGTTTTGTTTTTACGAATAAATTCAACGTATATATACCCATAATGCAAATTTTGATAGATCTCACGTGAGGTCAGTGAGTGGGTCGAGGTAAATGTCATTATGTCTTACCGGGACGGAATAAAGATCCTCAAAAACCCCTCACGTAATTTGTGGACACTTCCTAATACATTTACCTACGTTGAATACATAAATTAGGCAATATAAACATTGTTTAACCTAACACTAAATCTTCATTATTAAAAATTTGAATATAGATTATTATGTCACTATTCTAAATTAATACATAATTACATTAAATACGGTCTATGTTTTTGGCTCAAAAACTAGTTAGCCTTTTCATTCCTGTGACATGTTTTTGTAAAATAACAAATGCAACAAAACAAAGTTCATACATCTCTTTTCATTTTCCGTTTAATAAAATATAACCAAAAACTTACACCTTTTAGACGAATATTTTTTAAGGAAATTATATATTGATAATTAATAATATTCGAATAGATCAATACTATAGAATTTTTATCAACGATCACTCTGAGTTAACGATGAGCTCGCACCGTTATAATATAATGTGATAATTATTTATACATTGTTTCCAAACACATTTACATAAGACGCAAATAAAATTCATATTATAATAATTTACATAATAATAATTAACCGTTTTATAGCCGGATATTGACGTCTCACAAAGTGTACGAATTATTGCAAAAATACGTCGACGAGACCAATTATCATTTGTTACGTAAAAGGAGATACGTATTTGATGTGTACGCTATACATAATGGTATATCAACGTTTCGACATAATAGAGAGATGTACGAGAAGAGAAGACAGGTGCAACTCCTCTGAGAAAGCGTTATGTAGCGGTACACTGCGGTAACCGGTACGCAGACATTTCAAAGGATAAGTGACTTGACCAATAAAATTCGGCTCACCGAATACATCCTCGTCCTGCACCAAGAAACGTATGAGGGCCAGTTCCGGATTCGCCACTTCGAATTCGCATATTTCATTCCAAACTGGATTCAGACCGTTGTCAGCTGAAAATGAAATAGTCATTCATCATTTTTTTATCTTAAATATAAAATTAATTTTATACCGAAGCAGTTAACTCAAGCGATAGAAAGACAGGATTAACATTAACTAAATTACTTAAATTTTAATATGTCACAACTCAATTTTAACATTTATACCTTTATTTGTAATCAAATAAACAACTTCATTATTCAATAGCAAAGAAATAAATAAATAAGAAAATTTTAAAATTAAAAACGATTCATCTCATCATACAATAGAAGAGTAACTAGGCCAAATCTGTACATTAAATAATTTTTGAAAATTATAATCGGTGTCGACTTCGTTATCGATATAGAAGCCAAAAATATTTTATTTCGAATTTTTGTCCGTCTGTCCCTGTGTCGTCTGTGAGTACTGAACCAATTTTGACGAAACTCGACACAGTGATAACTAATATTACAAAGTAACATATAGCATATTTTTTGTCTCATACAACGTAAGGGGTTTTCCAGAATAAGGGACAAAATCCAAAAAATTTTTGTAATTAAAACTTATGACGAATTTTGATGAAATTTTCTTTGTGTTATATACAAAATTAAAAGATTTTGAAGATTATTTTTCACCTACAAAATATTGTATCATCAAGAATTAACATGGGCTGCACGTTATTTTCAAAATCTACATTAGCCCGAGCGAGAACACGAGTAAAAGTTAGTTTTTAATATGTAACACTTACCAACTGTTTTAGTGACCAGTTTAATTCCGCCATCATAGTCGGCGCCGATTATTTCCACCTCCACAAAAGGACTGGCAGTTCCCCGTCCAGACTTAGACAAATGTCGGGCACCAATTACTCTTAGCATTACGGTTATGCCTTTGACCTTCTTTTCAATACTCTTTTTATCATAAGGATTGTAATCATCGCTAAATAAAAAATCAGGCTTCAAAACGTAACCGCAACCGCCGTTTTGCTTAAACTTCCCCATGTTAATTTGCATGGGTTTATCCGAAGTCTGGTAGTTCAATGCGACCATTTGTGAACCACAGTGCCAGAACGGCATTGGATTGTAATTCGAGGAGTCGATCCTCTGGCCTTTAGGATATATACGGCTCAGTTGCATTGTATGATATTTGAGGAAGAAACTATAGTTTTGTTGACACATCAATTTATCCGCTTTGGTTTCGGGAAATGATGACATTTCGTTAAATATAAATCCACGGTTGCGTAACCTTTCCTGATTGAACGTGACGGAGCGGCAGTACACGATGAGATCGGACATTTCTTTAGCAATGCGCCACGTGCGCTCCATTTTCCTATGTTGTAAAGACCTAGCCGTCGCACAGTGAGCTGCTTCTTTAATAGCCGCAAGCCATTCGAGTGCCACTTCCCTACTAGGAGCAGCCATGTCAAACGGAGCACACATAGATGGACTCTGGATGCGGACCAACCATCTCGGAACCCCACCTTCTTGACCGACCACGAGCTCGACGACTGCACCCAAAACATCGACATACCCTTTCTGAAGAGAGCCCAAAGCCGCTGAGTCGTTTTCAATGTTACCCTAAAATAAAATAAGGGCCTTTTTATAACAGTTGCGTGTTTAATCTTAAATTTATTCATCAACAATCAAGGGAAAATTCATAGAATAATTTTCTTGAGAAAGCTCTAACAAATGAAACATAATTTACTTGACGTGATAACAATAAATTACAATATCTAATGAACTACCCACGTATGTCCTTACTTAATTCATGCAGAAAATACATGCAAAAACGATGACAAAAGCAAGTTCGGCAAGTGCACAATGTAGTCGAAGCAAATCAACTGTAAATTAATATGTAAATATGGAAGATATGCAGAATGAAGTATAGACGACTTTTTTACAGGACCTTATTACGTTATTATTAGAGATAAACTTGTTATACGAAAACGTAAAAAATGGATAAATTATTTTGAAACCTCAACCATACTATTCACGTAATTCGTTACAAGTGATAAATAACATACGTACATAATTTTAATGTCAAAGTTAATAGCGTAATAAACAATATATGCTCTTATATTTTAATTATCTAATTGCGAAAGTCACCTGAATCATATTGTATTACAATAAACTTGAATTATTACGTGTATACACATATTAAGTTACCACGAAATATTCTTATTTGAATAAGAATGTTGTTGTCTAAAATGTATTTTTGACATATCAACAATATAAAATACACATTAGGAAGGCTTTATAAATACACTCTATATTGCCGCGTCACTCGCATTGAAAAACGAATTCAAAATATGATATACGTATAATATATTATGTAATTGAAAGTATGATTGCAACGTTGAACTTTTATACGCTAATTTGTAAGGCTTTCACCAAATACGCGGAAAATCGTTTAATTTACTCAATTTTTTTGAGCGATAAAGGCCTCGATTATAAACGGTTCCGATATCATACTTATTACAAATAAACACTCTATATGAATTAAATAGTGATTTGATGCCTTATAGCGTAATAAACAAGAAACTGTTAAAACTAAACAATGTCTTCAGCAACAAAAAATAATATTCTTTAGATAAGCGAATTCATCATCATACAATAGAAGAGTAACTAGGCCAAATCTGTACATTAAATAATTTTTGAAAATTATAATCGGTGTCGACTTCGTTATCGATATAGAAGCCAAAAATATTTTATTTCGAATTTTTGTCCGTCTGTCCCTGTGTCGTCTGTGAGTACTGAACCAATTTTGACGAAACTCGACACAGTGATAACTAATATTACAAAGTAACATATAGCATATTTTTTGTCTCATACAACGTAAGGGGTTTTCCAGAATAAGGGACAAAATCCAAAAAATTTTTGTAATTAAAACTTATGACGAATTTTGATGAAATTTTCTTTGTGTTATATACAAAATTAAAAGATTTTGAAGATTATTTTTCACCTACAAAATATTGTATCATCAAGAATTAACATGGGCTGCACGTTATTTTCAAAATCTACATTAGCCCGAGCGAGAACACGAGTAAAAGTTAGTTTTTAATATGTAACACTTACCAACTGTTTTAGTGACCAGTTTAATTCCGCCATCATAGTCGGCGCCGATTATTTCCACCTCCACAAAAGGACTGGCAGTTCCCCGTCCAGACTTAGACAAATGTCGGGCACCAATTACTCTTAGCATTACGGTTATGCCTTTGACCTTCTTTTCAATACTCTTTTTATCATAAGGATTGTAATCATCGCTAAATAAAAAATCAGGCTTCAAAACGTAACCGCAACCGCCGTTTTGCTTAAACTTCCCCATGTTAATTTGCATGGGTTTATCCGAAGTCTGGTAGTTCAATGCGACCATTTGTGAACCACAGTGCCAGAACGGCATTGGATTGTAATTCGAGGAGTCGATCCTCTGGCCTTTAGGATATATACGGCTCAGTTGCATTGTATGATATTTGAGGAAGAAACTATAGTTTTGTTGACACATCAATTTATCCGCTTTGGTTTCGGGAAATGATGACATTTCGTTAAATATAAATCCACGGTTGCGTAACCTTTCCTGATTGAACGTGACGGAGCGGCAGTACACGATGAGATCGGACATTTCTTTAGCAATGCGCCACGTGCGCTCCATTTTCCTATGTTGTAAAGACCTAGCCGTCGCACAGTGAGCTGCTTCTTTAATAGCCGCAAGCCATTCGAGTGCCACTTCCCTACTAGGAGCAGCCATGTCAAACGGAGCACACATAGATGGACTCTGGATGCGGACCAACCATCTCGGAACCCCACCTTCTTGACCGACCACGAGCTCGACGACTGCACCCAAAACATCGACATACCCTTTCTGAAGAGAGCCCAAAGCCGCTGAGTCGTTTTCAATGTTACCCTAAAATAAAATAAGGGCCTTTTTATAACAGTTGCGTGTTTAATCTTAAATTTATTCATCAACAATCAAGGGAAAATTCATAGAATAATTTTCTTGAGAAAGCTCTAACAAATGAAACATAATTTACTTGACGTGATAACAATAAATTACAATATCTAATGAACTACCCACGTATGTCCTTACTTAATTCATGCAGAAAATACATGCAAAAACGATGACAAAAGCAAGTTCGGCAAGTGCACAATGTAGTCGAAGCAAATCAACTGTAAATTAATATGTAAATATGGAAGATATGCAGAATGAAGTATAGACGACTTTTTTACAGGACCTTATTACGTTATTATTAGAGATAAACTTGTTATACGAAAACGTAAAAAATGGATAAATTATTTTGAAACCTCAACCATACTATTCACGTAATTCGTTACAAGTGATAAATAACATACGTACATAATTTTAATGTCAAAGTTAATAGCGTAATAAACAATATATGCTCTTATATTTTAATTATCTAATTGCGAAAGTCACCTGAATCATATTGTATTACAATAAACTTGAATTATTACGTGTATACACATATTAAGTTACCACGAAATATTCTTATTTGAATAAGAATGTTGTTGTCTAAAATGTATTTTTGACATATCAACAATATAAAATACACATTAGGAAGGCTTTATAAATACACTCTATATTGCCGCGTCACTCGCATTGAAAAACGAATTCAAAATATGATATACGTATAATATATTATGTAATTGAAAGTATGATTGCAACGTTGAACTTTTATACGCTAATTTGTAAGGCTTTCACCAAATACGCGGAAAATCGTTTAATTTACTCAATTTTTTTGAGCGATAAAGGCCTCGATTATAAACGGTTCCGATATCATACTTATTACAAATAAACACTCTATATGAATTAAATAGTGATTTGATGCCTTATAGCGTAATAAACAAGAAACTGTTAAAACTAAACAATGTCTTCAGCAACAAAAAATAATATTCTTTAGATAAGCGAATTCAATATCAATTAACATAAGATTAAAAATATTAAACGCAATAAACTTAGAAACCGAATTGACTCAGAAAATACATATAAGTTCTTGGTGATGAATCATTAATATTACAAAAAAGTATTCCCATCAAGCAGTCAAACCTAAGTTAATATAGATTACTTCTTTTTTCTCGAACTGATTACGCTATTGATCTAGCAAGGTCTTAACAGCTTCACCGGACTACTATGGCGAGCGCTTTTATTTAACAACCAGCTCAAGGGTGCACGGCACACCTCGGCTTGGACAGTTGCCTGACTCATGCAATTCACGACCTAGCTGAGCTAAACTAAATATTCACACTTATAGGAGTTATTAAAACATATATGTGTACCAAGCATACATACCTCCACAACTCCTATATGTATTTTGTGTCGGATATTTTTTTGTAAAGTATTTCAGTTTGATGAGGGAAAAAAAATAAAACCCTTCCACTTTCATGTGTAAGCATGTGTGTGGAGGAGATATGTGTAATGTTGTTGCAGTGATGTAAGATTTTGTGTCACTGTATCGCGCGGGCAGCGTACTCAAGGGCTCCACGCCGAGGGAGTAGATTACTTCGATTTAAGCAGTAAATAGAGTTCTCGTTTATACTTCATAATAAACGATTTAAATTGGAACTTTATATGAACGAAGTACGTAAAAATATGTTATATCGTTACGTATAAATTTACTAAGTTTCGCTTCAAATAAATATCACAAGATAAAAATAGTTGACCATAATTTAAGACAAAACTTACATTTTTCTCATATCTTTAATAATATCTTACGACATATTTTAATTTCGTAGGATTCTTTTTTTTACTATCCACTTACTTTTACAGCCAAAATTATAATTTATTTAACTCGCGAACGATTAATAACAAATGCCCGTGACAATATGTAACTATATTCTATATGTATATATTAATATTATATTATATAAATTTATATTACTCCTGCAGACCACATAACACACTTATTATACCTTGTATGAAACGTATATTTGTCATACTCCTGCCTTAGGCAAAGTTGTTTACTCAGAAGCCATAAAAAACGATTTGTTAACAAACAAGTTATACAAAAGTTAGTACATTTTAATTACGGTGTAAAAATAATTAACAGTGTAGAAATACTCATAAAAAGAACGCACCGTGGTTGTTAATTTATATTTTACAATTAACTAAATCATTTTGATTTCAAATCAGCCCACAACAGTTTTGGTTAGTTTTTTTAAACAACCGTACATGCAAGCGACCTGCAATACATGCAGACCTGTAAAAAAATATACTAACAGGGATATCGGACATGAGCGGCACCTCGATTTCCTCTACATAGTTTGCCGGAAACCAATGGTGACGCTTACCACCGTAATCACCTCTCCACCACCCTTCATCAGGTTTGTCTACGTTGATGATTATAGCGTGCTTGCAGAACGACAATTCGTCATCTTGCCTAGCACGATAATCGTATAACGCCTTGACAGTCACCTGTATTACCAAAACAATATCTACATACTTGTAAAAATATTCGCCGAACATGTACTCGTCGTTTGCTTAAAGAAAAAAAAAATGTGGTATACATCATTATGATATTTCCGTGGTCACTGCTTTTAAGTAAAAGCTAGGTAATAATATCATCTACAAATATAACTTTCTGTATTAGTTAATTCATGGCTTATGCAAGAACTTATTTAAACAAGTTAAGATTGTAATACCACGTCTACTAGGGAAATTTTCATGATACATCGGAATAGACGAATTTGTTGATACATTTAGTTAGGTATACCTTGCGTTCAATTAAATTAAAACTGGAAATCAATATCTAAACCTCTACCATACCTATCAGAAAACGTAAAAAATCTGTGATGGTTATAGACAAATAAAGCCATAATTTCGAAGGGAATTAAATATTTATCTAGAGAAAAAAAATGTTATTACTTTTTTATAACTTCCCATTTCTGTATTAACAATATGTATCGATAGTATTACTTGATATTGAAATATTTATCTACAGCCAGTAATTATTGTCTATAGTTTTAAAGACATTTAGAAAAGATCACGAATAATTGGTATTTATCACGAAAGTATCCCTAATTAAAAGTATATTTTTTCGAAATTTATTATCTATCCTATAATATTACGAACATACTGCAAACCCTGTCATGTACAATAACAACTAATTGAACGAAAATAAAATAAAAAAACCTCATCACTTATCAAATTAGCATTTTTTTTTACTAATATCTAATATTACAGAATATTCAATGTATATATGTGATATGGTCGAAAATATTTGTATGACTATCGTCTTAAACAAGTTTTATTGTAAAATTTTACATAGACAATGAACATACTGATAGTTAGCATCTCTATTGTGTAATGTTATGAATATTAAAAAAAAAAGAAAAACATTGATTTACCTTGGAAGTGAATGAAGTCGGGTCCATATAACCCGGTGTGCCATATACAGATACGTCGTCAGGCGCCTACGACAAAAACAACAAGTAGGCTAACATAAAGCTGTGAGTACGACCACGACATGATTATTGTTCGCGACAGTTTAGAGTAATCTGTGTTCATAAATAATGTGTGCAAAGTAATTCATAATAGATTTAATATTGTATTAGGTAGATTTATAGAGTGCATAGATTTATAGTATAGTTTAATAGTTTAAAATAGTATAACTTGTTAGTTGTAAGTACAAATGTAATGTTTTTGTAAACAAATAAATAGAAAGCGAAGGATGACTCATCGCCATACCGCCCCGCCTGTATAGTGAGTCAGGACGCAATGAGCGCTTTGATTGGCGGGGCACCGCCAGCGTGCGTAAGCGGTGCTTTGTCTCGAAATTGTGCCTGAGAGCGACCTCAAAAACCGGCGCGGGCGGTATAGTTATCCTGTTTTGTACGAGTCGGCAACGCGAGCACATCCTTCGCTGCTCTACTAGCAACAAGTCTTTTATTGCAAGAAAACCTGAACATTCTTCAACTTCAACTTCGATTTCACCAAGCCAGCGCCATAGTTTGTGAGTCATTCGGAGGTGGCTCACATTCATGGTCCTTCGTAAGCCGAATAAATAGTAAACCAGGACGAAAACACCATATTCATGGTCCTTCGTTAGATTTCGAAGCTTGAATAAAGAAGAAACGATTCATCGTGCAGAAAATCTTGCAAGAAAGAAGAGGGGCACGTCATTCACCGTTTCCACGCGTACATCGAGAGACGGCGAATCTATATAGAAAATGCCTACAACTAGAAGCCAGACACAGCAATCCAGCGAATCGTTTATCGTCACAACGGGAGACGACGCAGGCGCTACTAGCCACACATACCCAGCGACGGCGACGATCGAGGCCAACACAACCCATACAGAGGGTACCATGTACGTATCAAAACCGCACACCGATGGGAAACGGGCTACACACACCGCCAAAAGCGTGAGAAGCTCACGGCTGTCAAGCACATCCTCTAGAAGAAAAGAGCTCACAAAAGCTCGTGAAGAGCTAGTCAAAAGACAGATCGAGCTCGCTGCAATCAGAGTCGCAGCCCTTGAAGAAGAATCGGACGAAGAAAGTAATTACGACGAAGCAACCGTAAGAGACGACAGGACATCAGCGTGGATACGCGAGAGTACACTAACGCTCGCGCCACACATCGAAAAGGCTACGCACACAGATAAAGATAAACCCACGTGCGAAGTCGTTGATATTCCTGTGGAACGTGCAAACAAAGGAATGAAAACGTGCGTGAGCGAAACACAACCCGCACGCATAGAAGCGCCCCCGGTCTACAATACGGCGTTTAATTACAACGAGCTAGCGAACGCCATTACACTCGCGGCCCGCTGCACCCAGCCGTTAACACGTGTACAAGAACTTCCGTTATTCAGTGGAGCGTCGAGCGACTGGCTACCATTCAAAGTCGCTTATGAAGAATCGGCCAGCGCATGCAGCGAACAGGAAAATCTCGGAAGATTACGGAGAAGTTTAAAAGGCGCGGCTAAAGAGGCGGTACAATGTTTATTCGTCGGCAATACAACGACCGCTGAAGTAATCAAGTTACTAACATCGAGATTCGGTCGACCAGACGCTTTAGTAACGGCCGAAATTAATAAACTACGAGCATTACCCCGCCTCAACGATAACCCGAGAGACACGTGCCTATTTGCATCGCGAATCTTCAATGTCACGGCGACGATTAAAGCGTTAAACAAGAGACACTATCTCTATAACGCAGAGGTCGTGAGAGAAGTCATTGACAAGCTGCCGGCGACACTACGACATCGTTATTACGACTTCATAGCCGAACAGCCAGAAGAGCAGCCTGATTTAATAACGTTATCTAAGTTCTTCGAACGAATCGCGGAGAGATGTGGAAACTTCGCACCCGCCGAATTAGTAGCCTCAGAAGACCGGCGGGAGCATCGAAAAATAGTCAGAAGTTTTCACAACGTCGAAAAATCGCCTATGAATATAAAAACGTGCCCGATCTGTAAAAAAGGGAATCATCGTTCGAATGATTGCAAGACGTTTAGAGACGCCGAAGTACCTATGAGATGGGACATAGCTAAACAATACAAGCTATGTTTCCGTTGCCTGGGAATTAGAAAGTTTCGACATTCCTGTAAAACTCGGCGGTGCGAACGAGATGGGTGTCATTATTCACACCACCCGTTGCTACATAGAAACAAAGAACCGAGCGAGAAAGAAGATAACGCGCCCGCCGCCGGTATTGTTACGTCAGCCAGAGACAATAGACACAGCTGCGCGTTTCTAAAAATACTACCTGTGGAGCTGACGGGACCGAAAGGATCGTGCCATACCTACGCACTTCTCGACGATGGTTCAACATGCACATTAATTGATGCTAAAATGGCTGCCAAAATAGGAGCAAACGGGCCCAGTGCACCATTCTACATTGAAGGCGTAGCCGGTAGCAAAATAAATGCTACAGAGGCGCAACGTGTTCGCGTCAAAATTTGTGGCAACAACACACCGAGCTACGATATTTCGGCTCGGACGATGGAAGATTTACACTTGTCGCCGCAAACCGTTTCGAGAAAAATAGTACGCGCGTGTCAACATTTAAAAGACATAGAAACGCAATTGACATATGAAGGAGGCAAACCGACGTTACTTCTGGGGCAAGACAACTGGCCACTGCTTATCGCACACGAGACGCGCCGGGGCATGAACTCCGAACCCGCAGCGTCGCTTACAGATCTCGGATGGGTTATCCACGGAACAAGAAATATCGGCAACAAGGATAAACAATATAGAACACAGCTGTTTATCAAAGAAAACGGCAAGGCATCGAATAGAGATACAGAAAAAATACATCGATTACCGGCGGGAGTTTTCAAGACTGCGTCGTATAAAAACGACATCGAGCGAAGACTCTATGGGTACGCGCACAACAAGAAGAGGTATTCCCGGAAGATCTCGCCGCGCTGCGAAGAGGATCGGCGTTATCAACTAACAGCCGATTAATTCAATACGCTGTTATTATAGACGACGAAGGTGTCGTACGACTGAAATCGAGAGTGGCGGCGGCGATCGACATTACGGATTCACAGCGGGAACCACCTATCTTAGACGGGAATCATCCGTGGACCCGTTTATTTATCCTGTGGGTTCATGCGAATTTACATCACAGCGGCTTTGAAGCGACGACGAACGAAGTGCGACAACAGTATTGGATATTGAAGCTACGCAACGCTGTACGCACACAACTAAAACGTTGTCAAACGTGCCGCATCCGGAGAGCTAAGCCGGCGCTACCGTCGACCGGCAATCACCCGCGTAACAGAGTAGCGCACCACCAGAGGGCGTTCACTTATACGGGACTCGACTATTTCGGACCGATGCAAGTTACAGTCGGACGATCGCAACAAAAGCGCTATGTAGCACTGTTTACGTGTCTCACCACCCGCGCGATACATTTAGAGATCGCAGGCAGTCTCAATACAGACTCTGCGATCATGGCGTTAAGAAGGTTTATCGCGCGGCGAGGCTGCCCGACCGAACTCTGGTCCGACCAAGGAACAAATCTACGAGGAGCCGATCAAGAACTACAGAGGGCAGCACACGAGGTTACAGAGGAGGAAGCGTCGCGCCGTTTAATTAAATGGCGTTATATACCTCCCAGCGCACCGTTTATGGGTGGGGCGTGGGAAAGATTAGTGCGGAGCGTCAAAACCGCACTACACTTCACTCTACGCGAACGAGCGCCCAAGGAAGAGGTGTTAGCTACGCTACTGGCAGAGGCGGAGCATACAATCAACAGTCGACCACTCACACACGTATCGACCGCCGCCGAAGACGAACCGGCCCTCACTCCGAATCATTTTCTGCTCGGAGGTCCGTCTAGAGTCCCGCTGCCTGGTGTTTTCACTGAACAAGACACCGCCGGCCGCAAAGAATGGCGTTTCAGCCAGCAACTAGCGGATAAGTTCTGGGGTCGCTGGGTTCGCGAATACCTACCGGAATTACAACACCGGCGGGAGCCGCGTGCGCGTGGTAACATCGCTATCGGCGACCTCGTTTTGATCGCGGATGGAACGCTGCCGCGGGACTCGTGGCCAAGAGGCGTCGTCGTAACGACATATCCGGGACCGGACGGCGAGGTACGAGCTGTCGACGTGCGTACAACGAAAGGTACCCTGCGCCGACCGACGAAGAAGCTAGCGATACTTCGTGTAGGATCATCAACGGACGACAATCGCGAACGCTAGAGTTCTACAGCTACAAGAGCTGCGGCGGGAGTATGTTCGCGACAGTTTAGAGTAATCTGTGTTCATAAATAATGTGTGCAAAGTAATTCATAATAGATTTAATATTGTATTAGGTAGATTTATAGAGTGCATAGATTTATAGTATAGTTTAATAGTTTAAAATAGTATAACTTGTTAGTTGTAAGTACAAATGTAATGTTTTTGTAAACAAATAAATAGAAAGCGAAGGATGACTCATCGCCATACCGCCCCGCCTGTATAGTGAGTCAGGACGCAATGAGCGCTTTGATTGGCGGGGGGCGGCCGCCGCGCGGTTCGAATTAATCGAATAATAATACTTCGGAATTATTCGAATGGTCCGAATATTCCAAACCGATTACAACTATACGATACGATTTCAACAAGATTCACATATCTCAAAACAAATATCGATTTTTTTTTAATAAAAGTAACCTGACATACAGTTCGTAGAATGTCAGGTGTATTTTGTTATCTCTATATGACTCAATTTTAGTGCAAAAACTAATTAATACGGTGGACTTTATGTACGACGTATAATGGTTACTATATAAATATATACAGGACTACCATAAAAAAGCAAAGTTGGTTTGTAGGAAATAATCTCTGAAAGTCAGATAATTGCATTTTGGAAATAATAAATTAAAAAAGCAACTATACCAACGATATTTGAAATAAATAATAATAGGCTTGATGATAAAACTGAACTCAATTGAAATGATAACATATTTAACAATCTAGTAAACCACGTGACACTACCTATCTAAAAACATACATAAAAGCATAGCGATAACAACGACGAACATAGAAACAATACACTTACAGCAACAATGGTTCTTACGACTTCATCTGTAATAGGAAACCAAAGTTTCACTCTCTTATACAAGGGGTTGACGCGATAGTAAGCAACAAGTTCCACCAAATTTTCAAATTTCACTGTTCCAATTGTGTACAGTCTACCTTCCTGCTTGATTCTGCAGTGTTTTATCTCCTTTCCTGTCCTAAAACAAATACGGCTTTTTGAAATTTCGCCCATTGTTATAGCGTACACTGAAATCGCTTGATCGATATAATGTATAATACAGTATGTCTAGGCATCTACCACACTTCGATATGAGTCATACAATATCAATAGCAGCGAAGTAGGGAAGTTATAAAAACTAAGATGACACGTGAAAGCACATACTTTGTTGTAGTTTAAGTTCACCAATAAATGATAGTAAAATATTCACTACGATTATGTACGGATACAAAGAAAAGATACTACTTTTTTAACTGCCAAATTATAAGTCGACCTTCCCTTGACGCTATTAACCTTAAATGACTTACACTTCATTTAAAAAAAATCACGTGATCTGTATATAAACTGAATTGTACGCTATTTATATTTTATATTACTACAATGAAACTGCATTAAAAAGCACAATTATTAATAGAAAATAACACAAAAAAAAACGAATGCAAATACACTGAAACTTTTTTGTTGTTGTTTATACAATGGAGAAATAGTACATAAAATACTTTTTTCTACCTCTCTTGTTTCATGCTCGGAGTTGATACTAAAACGATATATAGTCTATGTTATTCAGACAATGAAGAAGTATTTAACGAAGCATCATAATATATTATTTATATTCATATATAATATTTAGGCAAAAAATATTGTCCTTCTTAACAAAACTTTATAGGTTAAATTTAATAACAAAATACAGTTATTGATGTAAAACTGAGAGTAAGGTCAGTGACAACTTTAGGTTTCAGGGCTTAATTTAATGATAGTGAATATACCAACCAGTGTCGATAAAATATCTATACATATTAAGAATATAAATCTAAAGTTCTGTGCTTTGTTAATTTTCGTGAAAAAAAAATTATTGCAGGTGTAAAGGAATGAGTAATAAAATACATTTCAGTCATTTTTAGAAATGTCTGTCTGTCTGTTTGTATGATCACGCATCACTGCAAAGAACTGGGTTCACAATAAAACCTGACCAAGAAAATCATAAAGCATATCCTCGAGAATAACTTAGTGTTTACTTCATTAAAATCGGTCCACTCTATCAAAAGTTATTGTAATTTGAATGAAGCTCGAGTTAAGTACGAGAGGGAAGTAGATAAGTAAATGGACTTAATACACTGAGATGATTTTATTATGCGCTGTTTTTTTACATTGGTTCCACGCGGACCAAGGCACGGGAACAGTTAGTTTATAATAAATATCAGTGTGTTAAAAAAAAGTAATTGCTGTTATAAAGCAAGAAGGTGTCATAACGATGTGACGAAGATACCGCGCTGACGAAGATACCGCGCAGCACACTCTGTCTGAATGTGCTGCGTGGGGGGTACAGCGCCGCATTCTGGCGGCGGTGGTAGGAGTAGATTTGTCGCTGCCGAGTGTGGTTTCGGCCATGCTCGGCAGCGAACAGGCGTGGCGAGCAATGGCCTCCTTCTGCGAGGAGGTCATCTCGCAGAAGGAGGCGGCGGAGAGGGCCCGTGGAGCAGACCCGCTGAGTGGCCGTCTCCGCCAACAGAGGACCGACAGGAGGAGGCGGCGCTTTGCCCAACTCCTCCTGCCACCGTAGCCGGACCTGAGGGGATGGGCCGGGGGGCCCATTTCCTCATTGCACAGGTCCGGCGGACGAGGGGGGCAGCCGGTGTGTGCCCGGTCTGCTCCTCTATAGGTAGAAGCCCCGCGGTCACCTTCCGCCGGGCGGACCGTGGGGGCGGCTCTACAAGGTTGATTAGCTTGTTCGATCCCTTGCCGCCCCCACAAAACGGTCTGTCGGTACACCGTGGGGTTTTAGTCTGTGCGAGTCAGACATAACCCACCCTCTCCCCCGGGAGGGTGGCGTATCCATAAGGGATTTCCCCACGATAAAAAACTAAATCCGCTACTGCGTAAATAATAATTTGAGCGGTTCAAACCGATTGATGGACTATTTACTTGTTCAAAAATCATGTTTAATCGTTACGTATAGTAACCGAACCAATCGACACTAGAATTATAAGGACATTATAAGGATATAAGGAGTTTTTTTTTGTAGTGGATAAATACAAAATACTTAACCGATTTAAAAAATACTTTCACCTATAGAGAATTACGTTATCAACAAGCAAAAAGGGTTGTATTTAATTTTAAAATTTACATTAAAGCGAGCGAAGCCGCGAGCAAAAACTAGTCTAATATAATTACATATAAAGTGACTGTAACTTGTCCAACTTTAATGTTCACTTCTTTATTTTTACATAACTGGTGCTAGATTCAAATTTACGTAACATTACTCAAATTATTTCCATTGCATAATTCTTTTTAACTACGTACATATACATATTCATTTATTATTTTTAATTAATATGTTTCCTGGCAATCTTTATATATATCATTTTTCTGTCTGTATGTATGTGACTGAACTCCTAGACGACTGGACAGATTTTGAAATTTTTTTACGAGTGTTCAGGTGGATTCAAGAATGGTTTAGATTCACAATTGAACTCGATAGGTGGCGCTGCGGTTGACTTTTAGGATTTGTTTTATTATTCTCTTCAGTAATTACAATGACATACAATGTATTCACGCACCTCTATTTTAATATCTGTTTATTGGTGTGTATTTTTTCTTCTAAATTGTTTGTTTTCTTTAGTCTTGAATTTGTAGTTACAGTAGCTATACTTATTTAGTGTGATAATCTGTGACGTGTTATGTGTGTCTGTGTTATTTGTTTGTTTTTTCAATTATTCATTTATATCATTAACATGACCGACTGAACGTCCGTTTATATTCATATGGACTGCCACCGAAAATCAACGCTGCAGTACTGCACATTTTGCTGAACGGGTTCGCCAATTGTTGGACATTTCTTTTTTCTTTTCATTTTTCAAACGTATCATTTTTTTCTAATTTGTTTGCATAATTTAATTTAATCGTATGGTTATACCAACAATAAAGTATTTATTTCTTTAATTAAGGCAGGACAACGTCCGCCGGGCCCTATAGTAATATTAAATGTACAAAGTATTTGAAAATATTACCTGAAACTTATAGCATAGGAGTTGGACTCCTTTTCGCTCGGTCTTACGAGAAATGCTCCATCGATGTTCGTTTTACGAAGCAACTCTTCCGCCTGGACACGAGTGCAACGAGCGTGGAACCAATCCTGATTCTCGTGCTTCTTTGGTTGAGGCACCGGCTCCGTCAATGTTATTAAAAATTCCTGTAATCATTAATACCTACACATATATTTGCCACATCATCATCATAAGGAGCTTCAAAACAGACAGACAAGAAAAGAATATATATCTTATAATTAAAATATATATATCATTGTTATATAATTACGTCCAAAGGCCAAATGCCTATTGCTAAGGGAGGTAAACGCGTAACCAACTAGCAAACTCACGCCGTACTGACGATTTCAAACTCCGCCAAATTCACAGTTCTGTATTTTTCCCACATTTCTCAGGGTGAGGTTTTCTCACGATGTTTTCCCTCACCGTCGACCGATAGTATTACCAATTTAAATTAGTACATGATAATTATAATAAATATTGAATCCATATTCCACCATCCAAAGTATTCGATTATCACCAGTGACACACAAAGATAAAAAAGACAAACGGCCGTAAATAGTAGTAACATATTAAGACTAAACAGAGAAAATTAGTTTACAGGCACGATTGTAGAAAGACGTCAACAGATTTTTAATAAGGGACACATTATATGATCCGAACCTAAAATCTAACGAAGCGATGTAAATCATCATATCAAAGATACGATAATACACAAAAATATATAATTTTCAAAGTCTCTTAATAATAAATTAATATAATACTTAAGATTCATACTTGACTGCGCAATGGGTGCTGCCTGTAATGAGTGATTAGACTATAGAGGCTATCGAAGCATATTGCATCAATCAAATAATATTTCGTGACACCCCGCTCTTGTTTCAATTTAATCCGACAATGGTTAACAGTTCCTTGACGCCAGAAAGACAAACAGTAGTCACCCACGAATGTGACGCTCTCTCTGACAAGAAACGTCCCATCTCCAAGATGTGAGTGATTATGGAGGAGTTCTTCAGCTTCCTGTCTATTGCCGGTCAGTTTTCCGTGAAACCAACATTCGCCAAAATGCAGTTCATCTTGCGACACGCTAGCCGTATCACGTTCCGACTCACCATCACTATCAGCGTCAGTTTCTATATGTGTGCTATAATTCTCCGTGTAATACAATTTGTTTTCTGTAAGGACGAACGCATGTGGATTCCATTCTTTATCGACAGGGTCTTCTAAGAGAAGGATACCGTTCTTGATAGTATTACGTAGATCGATATCCTTTCCTTCCTCCTGTCGAATGGAAAACGCGTTTTCCTCTACACCATCGGGAAGTTTCTTGTGTTTAATTATTATCTTTTTACGCAAATCATTCGGCGAAGGCAAGCACGTTTCATTTTTCTCAAAGGGATGCGTCAGTAGCAGGTCTTCAAATATTTCAACGAACGATATTGCCATACGGCGCTGCTGTGGCAGTGAACAATTATCTTCAATTGATAATATCAAAGGAAAATCAGTGGTAACGAATGCGTGTTCTTTTATAGTACGGAGTACATCAACAAACTTTATTTTAGTGGTCAAGGTGTGACCATGATATATAAATGGGGTGCCATCCGGGCCATCCCAACAATCCAATTCAATGCAGCGGCATCCGGCTCTTAGACAACGAACGTAAGCCTCTAATGAGGACTCACTTGAAAACTGATCACCCATTAGATATCTAAAAACATAAATTACATTATAAATATACAGAAGTGTAATCAAAAGCCAATTAGTCCGGTAGATACCTACGTGTTATGAGATGACGAGATCCAGTAATAAGATAATGGTTTATCCATATTTTGTGTCACCACATCATTTCTATTGTCCCATATCGTGTTTTGTTTCGAAAAGAGCATTTCAATAAACTGCAAAAAACAATTCACCAAACATAGTTTCAATTAACGTCCTTATGTTAATATGGTCAAATTGACTGAATATAGTGAACTATTGTGTGTGTTTGTTGTACTTAAAAATCAGCAATTAAACTGAAATGTTACCTCACTCAAAGTAAAATATGGTTCGGCGATATCTCTATGAGGATCTCTTAAGTAATCTCGTATGAATTGTGAAGCACGTGCCTCGCTGTCTCCCAGCCTATCATGTTGTTCAATACGCAAAAAAGTTTGAAATTCGCGTAATGTTATAGTCGTACCGTTAGTACAATAAAGGGAATATTTCTCAAATACCTCGTTTACATTCTGCAAAAACACAAAAATATTACAAAACCTAATAATTTATATTGGTCAGCGAGTAGATACATTAGCTCTCTAATAAGTACTGTATAATCGTCGAGTTGCAATGATCACCGGTTTATTATAATATTATTATTGTTATGATCTATTTATACAATACACGTTTTCGTTTCTTACGAATTGCTTATTTCTTTACTTTTAACCGTAGTCAACTTGGAATCTTTTGTTTTCTTACTGTAGTAGTAAATACAAAAAAATAACAAGAACATTAGTATTAACAAACAAATGCATAGTATGGAATAGTTCAAAAATATATAATATAAAAATACGATAGACATCGCAATGATGGAAAAGTACCCTTTTCGTGAAATTCTGAGTAATAGAAGTAATAAACGTAGCATAGGTAGCGTAGTATAGGCAAGTAACTTACGTTGACATCATATATCAACTTTTGATATAATAAAGCAAAATCATCAAAGCCAATGGCGCCTCTGTGATCCGAATCGACTTCTTGGAAAATGTCTCTTAACTTCATAGTTGCAATTTTGCAGTTAATTTTTGGTAAAAATGCTTTAACTTCTTTTAATGTAATCCTACAAAGAACAACGAAAATGAATTAATAACTAACTTTAAACATAACCCAATATGATTACGACCCAACATGCCAAATATGCCAATTAGAATACAGAATTTTGCTTATTATTACGAAATGTTCAAATAAACAGAATGCTATTTGACACTGAGGTTCAAAGTAACAAATTTTTGAATGTGTAATTCTTTGTCTATCTTTCCATTTTACCTATTAACGTATGTGGGTTTTATAACCAAACCATAAAATACAATCTCGTCAGCATAGGAACAATATAATTTACCTATTATGACACTATACATTTAAAAGTTTTAAGAATATCATGCTATACATCTTGGAATACAACTTACAATTCATCAGCATTTTCAATAGCATAAAATTCCTTCCGCAACCATGTTTCAATTTGCAAAGGATATGACAGACTGATGGCTTCCTCAATGAGATACTGTAGTCCTTTTACCCATGCTTCACACTCTTTTTCCGTTTGTGCTACAAAATATAGTATGAAACAGGTAAATTAAAACATTATATTTCATAATTAATTGAAATAGTAATACATTAAATTTTAGTTCAAGTAAATAAATTTCATGGTATAAAAGTGTTAAAGTATATGTAGACGCAGATAAAATCATATTTAGGTAAATAAAAATAATAATTCGCCTTATAGGTAAAAATGTGATTTGATAAGTACGTAACTTTAGGGTTGTCATGAAAATTTTATAATTGTTTAGCGAGAGTTCAAAGGTCCGCGATCTTTTTTCGCTTATTCAGATTTCTAACTAACCAGAATTTATAGAAGTACAGGAGTGGCTTATGTCACTTATAGAGGTTTATAAAAGAATATAGCAAAATATGTTTAAAGATAAACACATATGTTGTATTATGTAGGTATTGTTCGTTAGAATATGACAGATAGTTACAAAAAAATAAATTAGTCCAGTATTTTCTTTAAGACATCCTTCAAATTGTTCTGAGCTTGTTTTTACATTGGTATATGTTTTTCCAGCTCAAAATTTTTATCAAATATTATTTTAATAACTACCGACGAATATTCCAATAACTCGTGCGCCGTCTCCATTACATTTAAATAGTCTTGCCTATTTCGTATGTTGTCTACATGTGTATTCAGAATCTGTGATCGCTCGGCTTCATTTTCACTGCATTCTCCGTCAGCACACATGCTCATAGAATTCTTAACGATATCGTCGTATATTCTCCGATGGTAGCCACGTCGTCATCATCTGTATCTTCAAAGGTAAAATGTGTACCCATCATATTACCAGTAGTTTCATGAACCACTACCTTTGTTCATTCTTTGTTACTAGATCCAACTTCAACCTCATTTTCCTTTGGCAGAAAGTATTGTTTATTTGTTCTGATCGAATATCCAGCTTGAAGAAGTTTTCGACAGTAATGTCATCTATTGTGTGTCATATTCTCCTTGCAAAAATCATGCTTAGAAGCATGTTAATCTTAATTGTTTTCTTCCAGGTACGTAAAACTATGTTTAATGACTTTTCTATGATAAAAACGTTTCAATGTGTGTATTACAACTTGATTTAAATTTACTGATGATACTGGTAGCCAAGAACACGGCGTTTACGGTTTTACCGCTGGAAAACCCATATGAGCAGCGCCAGAAAAACACGATTTCATTGAAGTAAAACTTCTTTTGAGACGGTGTGGACTGTGAATTGTATTTTATGAAACGAACGTGTGTAACGAAAGAGAGATAACTATAAATAAATATGTAGATTTTAGACTGTGAGAGAATGAGATAGTATACTCTACATTACATTACTCGCAATATATAAAAATACATGGAGAAAGAGAGAAACGTTAAAATATATATCGCATAATTTTCTGTTGGATAGTAGTAACTATCGCGCACTTTTAAAGATAAGTCTGTGTTGTGTATTATTAACATTGTCAATGTACATTAAAATATTACAAAATAATGCCGAATAGCAATGTTTCCCACCACCATAGTGTATTTATCTCATTCTTTAAAAAAAATTATCAGCATAGTAAGTTTCACTTCTACCACGTGTGAACTACATGCAACTATTTTTCGTTTTATCTTCATTTCCTTATTAACTTCTTTCACCCTATTTTTAAGTAATATCTTTGTCATCGAAGCTTTTGCATTACTGGCGTAAACAAGAGCTAGAGACGTGACACTTTTAAAACAGCTAAGTTGCTTTGATTTCCTTTTGATGAAATGGAGAAGTTTGTGCATACCAGTCATGTTTACAAGTGGAAAAATAGTAAGACTTTCATTGCTTTGAATTCGACCATGGCATTTGTCGCTTTTAAATATGAACGTTCTTTCCGGAACTTGAAGAACAAAACATTTTCAACCGCATTGTTTGTGTTGTATCTTCTAGATCATACTCTTCTAAAGATTTGGCAGATTTTCAATCCATCAGTTATACACGCCTAAGTCCACAAATATACATTCCACGGCTGCTTTTTTGAAACCTATACTATGACGCGTTTTGAAAGTATCTAAACAGCAGTTACTAGCCATAAAATTCTAAATTTCCAATTTTGTAGCAGGCTTTAGATTTTTATTTCAACACGGGTCCACCATCTATGGTAATATTCTTATAGGGCTTTATTTTACCCATTTTAAAAAACATCTTTCAATGTCGTGAAACTCGAAAACTCGGCTCCTCTTAATACTTCCGTGTGCCTCAGAGTACTGAGACATCAAAATCTTTTGTTTTTATAATTTTATTAAAAACTAGCTGACCCGTGCAACTTCGTCTGCAACAAATCGGTTATCACTGACCTGTCAATTGTATTTTTAAACGCGAAAAATTTTAATAAACCTGAAACCTTATTGCAGCTACACCTACGGAATTCCCACCAATTGTGAATTCAAACTATTAAGGGACTCACTCAAACATATACCCAGATGGTATGTGCGAAATCTTTTAAGTAAAAATTGTAAAAATTTTAAGTAAAAAATGCGGCTCCTAAATAATTACCAGCTTTAGATCCGTCAGTATATTTTTAACAAAATTTTAATAATATTTATTTATATATCGAAAACAAATATCTTTTATTTTAAGAATATCATATTTTTTGAAGGCCGGCATGACAGCGGCGACCGGCGATGGATAGATTCTCTCTCGGTGGTCGCTATTGTTTTTGGATTATACTGTGTTTACCATCAGTCATAGTGCAGTCATTTTGCTGTGCCACAATAAAAAATAAATTGACGCTTTGGCTTCCAAATACCATCAACATTTATTTTGATTATATTGTGCAAATCAATCTTGTCGACCCAGGTGTGAAAAATGAACATTTAATGTTTTTTTTAATTGGAGTATTTTTATATTGACAAAAAATAGAAACTAATAATGGTTTTTTTCTGTTACACCAATAGAGTTATTGGAAAGAGGTGGACAGTTCTTCTAATACATTAGTTAGTATATAGATATATTTAATTATATTATATTAATTAAGATTAAGTTATATTAGTATATAGATTATAAGTAATATAGATATATTCTGGTAAACCAAACTCACTCTGTATTTTGTATCGCGATTTCCCGCACTCAAACGCATTCAAAAATGTTTAGTCTATCACATAAAGAAACACTTTGATTTTTAATTTTAACATTATAAGTACGTGTCGAAACTTTTTTCACAATTGATACTTCAACTACAATAAGTTCGACAAATAATTCGTTACAATTGATGACTGGAGTAGAATAAGACACAAAAACAATGTTAATTCCTCGAAATTTAAGCAAAAAACGACTATGTTAGTTCCACGAAATTTACGAATAAGTCATTAATAGCGCATATTAAATACGCTCGACTGTTGCTTATAGAGGTACAGGCAGTAGTATCAGTTATAGAACTTGATGAGTGAAAAACAAATTTCTCTTATGCAGATTTCTGTATCTCACTTATTGAGATTGGCGCTTAGAGGGTAAAATGACGGAACCTGACAATTACTCTCACTTATAGCTCTCGTCTCGCTTATCCAATCTCACTCACTTAGGTTTCACTGTATTCTACATCTATAATAATATCACACAGCTAAAGAATTTATATGTTTGATGCAGTTTATCTCTTTAACTACCAGAATAAAGATGAGCAATTCTACAGTACATTTAGCAAAAGTTCCCGTAGAAAAGCCGCAGCCAAAATCTTAGACTAGATTTACGAAAGAAAGAATAAAGAGGATTCTTATGAAAATATCTTAATTTTTGAAGTGAAACTTCTTTAGACGCATGAGAGTCAAATTTTTACAGATGTAACGTCACGCAGGTATGCAACAGAAGTGACGTCATTAATTTTTTTTTTTTCTATTTTTCGAAAGTTTTAGTTTTGTATAAACATAAACAAGACTTATAAATTAGTTCGCCAAAGAAGTTTCACTTCTAACATGTGTACATTGTACGCACGCACTTTTTATTTTGTCGTGTTCTACATCTGTGAGATATGCCTATAAACCATATTATTCATATGCAGTACATAAAAACGTATATGAGACATTCATAGACCTCCTAATAACACATCGCTCCAATTTAAATATTGACATAGTATCACAAGACCATTTTTAGTAGGACTATTGCAAGTAGCGAAGCCTAATGAGCTATTTCCTCGAGACATTGAAGAGTTAACCTTGGTAAAAGCGTTTGATGTAGTAAAGTTTTTTCTCCTACATAATATGTAAAATGACAGAAAACTAACATCCTCTGTATATTTTAAATTAGTTTAAATGCATGAAAAGAACTTCAGGAGAATAAATTAATTTACAACCAGAGATATGTTTATTTTATTGTATACAAATATATAAATTTAAGGTATAATGTAATTAATTTGTAAAACAACACTTGAATAATTGTTAAATATTTGGACCGTTTATTTTGAAAGTGGTGTAAGTCCATTTTTGAGAAAATTGAGCTATCACGTAATTCATGCTTAATTTAATGTAATTTTTTTATATATCACTAGTTCGTGTTTAATTTCTCAGAAAAATCCCATGTTTTGTACAACTTAAAATCGGTCGGTAAATGAAATTGCATAATCATCGATTATGAAAGTGGTGTAAGTCCAATTGACAGAGGTAGGTGGCAAAGCAGATGGATGCCGATCAGTGTTTTGTTATTTTTCATTTATTTTATACTAGCTGTGTCCCGCGGTTTCACCCGCGGAGGATTTGCATTGTTTCCCCTCCGTGTTTCCACTACTCTAAGTTAAAAGATAGATATTAAAAAATTAGAGAAATGTATTAGAAAATGTACAGCGCATAACCTGCAGAGAATAAGTAAATTCTTGTAATCAGTATCTTGTAATGACAATGTATAATAATTGCCGTCTAAAATAAAATTTTATGTGTTGTTATGCGTATTTGTAAACAAAATTATATTAAAATGAAGTACATTTTAAGCGATATTTTATTTTTCAAAATTGAAATTAAACGACTTTTACAATTGTCTAATTTTGAAAGTAGTGTAAGTCCATTTACAGCACATAAATATGTGTTATCGTAGTCTAATTAGCCAAAAACAAATGTATATAAACAAATTAAATGTTGATAAAACAATAGAAACAATACCAGACCTCATATGATTTGCCTGTATTTTTAAATCAACAAGTTTAGTAAACTTTAATTTTCTCGAAAAAAAAGAAAATGGACTTACACCACTTTCAAAATAAACGGTCCATTTATTATTTATTTAGCTAGCGTATTATAAAAATCTCAATTCCCTTTATCATGTAGTGATTATAATAATTTTAGTACTTTATATTGAAGTTATACTATTTAAACACTACTTTGGTAATCTTTTTTCTTAATTTTATAGGTTTTAAGATTAAAACTTTTGAATTCAATTATCCTTTACATCTATCTTTAAAAATATGAAAACATAATCAGTTAGGTTTCACAACCTATTAAGAATAAAAGAAATGAATTCAGGATTACCAACTACTCAGACTATGATATTTAAGATTTGTTATGTTGGATCATTTCATGAAGTTTGTAATTTATTTGAGTAACGAAAATTTGATACATTGTTTTCTTTGCATTTCAAAACTTTAAATTATTTAATAAGAAAGAGCAGTATGAGAAACAGGTCAGTCTTTATAAGGTATTATTAATTCTGAAAATTGTCTTAACAAAAGTTGCAGGTGCACCTAAGAGTTCAATACTAAAGAAGACAAAATACAAAACGAAAATCTCAATTCTGACCACCAGAAATTAAAAAACAATGTCTTGACTTCAATAATATTAGTGTTGATTTTATTATAAAATTCTTGTTCTTTCTTCTCGCTTATATTCTTGTTTCTGCAGCAGCGAAATCGCGGATTACATACATGGAATAAAAAGTATAATAAAATCAAGGTTTCTTTGTATCAACCAGGGCTAAAGGAGTATGCATAACTTGGCATTAAAATAGTTTCCTTTTTCACTTTAGATAATATTTGTTATGATAATAATAAAGTATATATGCAGCACAAACACATAGTAGATCTTCATTTTTAAGTACTATTAATATATTTACTAAATATAACACAGAATAGATAAAAGATTGATCTAGATATATAGATTTCATTAATTAATGTCATAATAAAACAATTACCATAGTTCTGGTACAATATTAATATCAAGTAAATAACAGGTTACACACATTCACAAAATATGAAAAAATAATAATAAAACATAAAAATACCAGGTTTGTAACACTTAAATTTTATGTGGCACTCATAAAACCACAGCATGTACAAAAAACTTTCAAATCTTCTAATGCCTGTAGCATACTTAGCTACTAACTATATAGCATACTAGCTTAAGCTACTAGATTTTTTTTTTTAAATATCAAATAATGTATTTTCCCTATTTTAAATATGAATATGGTAAAATAAATATAAGCAAAATTTTAAAAAGTGAATGATTGTAATTCTTTTTTATATATTTCTAACCTAACCTTGATATACATATGTTTAATTAACATGGGGATGTGTTCCTTTTGTTTTTGTTTATAAATAAATAGCTTACGGTAGATAAAACTGACATAAACTCTAACATTAATCTTTTTCATGTGACATTAGAAAATGTTGCCATTATATAAGAAGAAAAGAACTTTCAAGAACCTGAATAGTTGATAAATCATGTGCCTACACAGTACCGTCATATAAATATTCAAGTAAAAATATAATAATAACTAGCGGGCTTGGCAGACGTTGTCCCGCCCTGTTTATTAAAAAATCAACACAAATTATATACCAAAACGTTCCTCATGAATCAGTTCATCTACTGGTAAACCGCATGAAAATCCGTTCATTCGTTTTTGAGTTTATCGCGAACAGACAGTCAGACAGACGCGGTAGGGGACTTTGTTTTATACTATATAATGATATTATACACTAATGATATAAATATATTTTAATATCATAAAAAAATATTCAATTATCGTAATTCTGACCATATATATATGTCTGGGAGTTGTATAGTTGTGTTTATAATAGTTTACAGTTGTACACTGCCAAACTAAGAAGTAAAACAATTGATAACATTCTTAGGTAATTTTACATATTGTAAACTCTCATGGAACATCAGCAGCAATTATGTCTACACTATTGTTGTTTCCTTCACTTTATTAAGTTTATATGTTTTGTTTTTAATTTATAGGTATGCTCCCAGGATTGATTTTTGGAATATACTTTATATCCTTTAAAACAAGCGACAATAAAAGGTTTAACAGAATTAATCTTACTAATATAAATGATTTACACCGTGGCTGTCAAACTAGATGGGACCCAGGGCCAACAAAAATGACTAAATTCATTGGGGGGCCGCAAAATATTAATAAAAATAAAATACAGGTATAATAGGTATCATTATTTTAATTATCTACTTTTTAATTAATTTGTCGATTATCGCAATCATGGTGTGATCAAATACATACTCAAAACTTTGGCATTTCATCGCGAGAAAATTAATTTGCTCATTTATGTATTTCAACAAACAATATAAAAAAAATCTGCGGGCCACGGGCTATGGTTTGGACAGCCCTGATTTACACAATGACAACTGTTACTTTATAAAGAAATACTTTTTAGGTTATGTTTAAGTAAACTTTTGAACTATAAAACATTAATCCACATTAAGATAGATAATTTCACCAACTCAAGTACTAGTTCAGTATAGTAATACAGATGTTCTTTTTAATAAATGGACTCATTGTTCTTGTCCCACTTATCTCTAAATAATAAAAATAGGAAAAAATATCATATACCCTATTTCCTTACGTAATCAAAATTTCTATGCCAAATGTCAACAGATTTCATCTGAAATTTATAAAAAAAATATATATATATATATCCTATTGTATGGTATGTAATGATAACTCTCATATAATGAAAATGAAACTGAGACTTACTTTAAACCATAGCATAAAGCTACTCTAACTTTTCATACATAGCAACCCACTTGTATGAGTCTTGCAACACACACATGAAAAACATTTCCATATTTCGAAAAGTATTTGTCAAAACACTGTCATGACAAGGAGGAATTGATCACCACATACTGAAATTTCCACTAAAAATTCTTATAGATTATGTTACTCACTCATGTTTTTTTAAAACACTTTCAGGGGTTTTATATTGATTGGTATAAAATTTATACATTATTAACAGTCCACTGTTTCATAAATACTTTAATGTATAGTCGAACAATTAATTAATTAATGTTGAACATATTTTGTCAGCTATTTCCAATAATTTGGTGAATCCAAGGCAAACAGAGTGATCACAGCTGTTCATAGACACTAGCAACACCAAGGGAGTTGCAAGTGCGTTGCCAGCCTGTGTTTCAGGGGAGAGAGGAGGTGGGCCTCTGGCGCTTTCACTGACCAAACGAAACGCAACAATGCAAGCACTGTTACTTCGCGTCAGTATTTCTGTGAGAGGGTGCTACTACCCTGGGCAAGTCAACCCATTCATGCTGAAACCAGTAATAGCTTCAGCGTGGCTTTACTACCTACAAAAATATTATTCTGTACAATATAAATCAGCCAAGATGTGTGTACAGATAATATACCTACATACCTTTATATGAATCAAATTGGTATTATTATAAATTTCATAGTATATTGACTTAGATGTACAGCTCTATCTTGCTATATCTTGCTCTATCTATCTTGTACAACTACACAAGTATTTAATTACATTAATTTTGTCTTAAAGTTGACTGTTTTAAAACACACTCTACATAATGTTCTAAAAGCGCTTAATTATTAATAAGATTCCAGTTAAAATTCAGTAAAATAAGTTGGTAACTTATCAGTTCATAATATTTCAAATAAACAATTCTGTATAAAATTAAACTATATTCTATATTTCTATTAATATATAAATATATAACTATATTCAGCTGTATTAATATTTTCACTGAGAATTATAATATATCATGGATCTAAACATTACAAGGTATCATAAATCTCAACACCTATTCTCTAGCCACTGTATACAGTATGTGGAAACAACTGTATAACATTGGAATGCAAGTGCACATAAGAACTATAAACAAAAATTTATGATTGAAATCAGCAGTACTATTTTCGTTATGTTTACAAATTTATTCACGTACCTGCAAAGGACGCTGATCGCAGTTTAAACTCTGTGCCATAGAAGATAGTGAAGCATTTCGAAGTTTCCAGGCGCTTGGCCTCGTCGCTCCACCGTTCGAAGTCTTTCGCGCACTTCCCTAATCTCACCTCTTTGATACATCTAATATCGAGAGCCCCTTCGAAGGCCTGTCTCTGTGACATGTTGAATCTAGCCCATAAAACTTGAAGCGTTTCGCGACGAACAGATAACATGCGCCGCTCGGGCCTCTTTCGAGGAAAAAACTTTAGAACATTTGTGCCTTGTTCTATATAAGAAATCAATTGATCGCCCTCTTGAATGAGCATATCCTCGGGGCCCGGAAGGCTGAGCGTCTCCATCGTCCTTCCGCTGAAGGAAACGAGCGGTATTAAAGTAACGTAAATGGTATAAGGCTCATGAAACGAAGAATTTAATTTATTAAGGTAAATAAATAAAACACTTTGACAATCTCAATTCATATTCGACCGTTTATAAATACTGCGCGAATTATATTATTCGCCCCTACGTCCGCTACTATTATACCTAACCACTTGTTATTGGACACTGATTTGACAGTTAATTCTTGACAATCCAACTCATAAATAATATAGAGAGATGTTATGTTTACGAAGGTTGCTTGTAGGAAAAATATAAAAAAAATGATCCTTTCTATTTATTCTTAGACGGTGATGAATGATAATATACAATTTTAAAACCAGTAATTTCAAGGGTACCTAATAAAATAAAAACAATGCAATAAATGATGCGTTGCATTATGGGGGCTGTGGACATATTGTTAATAATAAAACCTAGGTATAACACTGACGATCACTTTTTCTATTTGAATTTATTTGTCGCTCAAGTGTGGCGTCTGTTCATTTTATGTAGATTAGTGGATCAGCATACACGTCTGCTGCAAGTTATTGTAAGCACATAGAATGCGTCCTTTTCAAGGTGATGCCTAACGTCTCTAGTTTTTAACCGACTTCGAAAAAGAAGGAGGTTACTACGTTCGGTTGTATGTATTTTTTTTATGTTAATCGATATTTTCGTCAATTGTTAATCGATTTTTTTTATCAAATACTGTATGCAGACATTCTTTCTAAAAAATAATAATAGACGTTGAGTAACATAAAAAATTATAATATCTACACACATAGTCCGATAGTTTAGTTTTTTATATTATACTAAATTATTTACATCGATTTCACAATAAAATCAGAAATTTTAAATTGACTGAAATTAATAAAGAAGTAAGGTATCAAATGTACTCAAACCCAACATTATATAAAACAAATCTGTACGTTTACAGTTTTAGATAGGTAATTATAGCGCATAAATCTTGGTAATCTCACAAACAAATTAAATACTTCTTTTAAGACAAGAAGTAAGTATTTCTGTTCAAGAAACTTTTTCATACAAAACGGCAATTTCATAGGTAAAGACCTAATAGTTTTATACACCTTCCCCTTGAGTTTGAGTTCTCATTCTTGGGTCACAAGCTACACCAGACACCTTTCGCCATTTCATCCACCCTGCATTTATCCTATTCTTCACGCCCTTGTCTATGCAACCACCGTTTTGGATTCGAGAGCCGAGATACCGGAAATCAGAGCAGGTTGGTAAGTGTTGGCGACGCACACGACGATGAGTAGCTTACACATAGTTTTATACATAGATTTATTGATATTTTATAGAGAATATATATATAGATTTATTGACATATACTATAGATTTGTTAGATAATTCATCCGACTGTCGCCACCGAGGCGGGCTACCGGCGCTCTCGCTACCACCTTCGAGAGTTCTACGCCCGCCCACCGCCGGGGAACGTCGCCTCGCCTCACGTCTCACCTCATTTCCACCTCACCCCGCCTAACCGCGGGCCGGTGACGTACGAGGGCGAGAGGTGTCGCCATATTGACAGGCGGCGGCCCCAATAGTAAATGTACGCGAATTCTGACGTATTGCCGATTTCAAACTGAGAAATCCACAGTTCTATATCTTCTCACATACAGTAGTACTGCAAAGAAGGTTCAGGTTCAGGTTTCCTATCGATGTTTTCCTTCAGCGTTACCAATTAAAATTTGTAAATGTATTCATAACAAGAAGGAATAAATAAGGGCTTAAAGCTGAACTCTGGTGCAAACTTACAGCCACATTGAAATTATCGGTAACTCCAGCTTCGGACTTAACGTCTTTTTTGGCTTGACTGTAAATACCACGAATAAGTTGTAGGTACTGTCCAGGCACTCTTTTCTTGCCCACCACAGAACATCTCGGGGTACTCGAACGTATGCCTTCTCCAGATCAACAAACACCATATGCAAGTTATTATGTACACGGCTGTATTTTTCGCACAGTTGCCGAAATGCGAAAATGGCATCTGTTGTCACACGTTCAGGCATAAACCCAAATTGATTCCGAGTCATTTCAGTCTCATCTCTTATACGTCTCGCTATCACACTTTCCCAAACCTTCATACTGTGTGACATGAGCTTTATTCCTCGATAATTGTTAGAATCCTGCACATCACCCTTATTCTGAAAGATAGGTACTATTACTCTATTGCACCATTCTTTTGGGATCGCTTCCTCTAGTAACATTAAAAAATAAAATCAGCCACATCCATCTACTTCAACCGATATGCCATCTGGCCCAACGGCTTTTCCGTTTTTCATACCATTCACAGCTTTTCTTACTTCATCTTCACTTATTTCTTGTACAACGTCTGACGTCTTATGCTAAGGTGTTGCAAAAAAGTCTAGTTACATTAACTAATTACTATTCTTTCGTTATTCTGGAGAACCCCTTGCGTTTTATGGGACAACAATAATATTGCAAATTTTACTTATCCTAAATGTAATATTAGTTACTACTGTGTCAAGTTTCGTTAAAATCGGTTCAGTACATTCAGCCTGATGCATGATCACAGGGACAGACAGACAGACAGACAAAAATAGTACAAAGTTTATTTTTGGCTTCCATATCGATAACTAAGTCTACCCAGATCAAAATTTTCAAAAAATATTTAATGTACAGATTTGGCTTTGTTACAGTTTTATTATAGTATAGAAGATAGATAAATAAATAAATCTTGTCACCTTTGTGTAGCAAACGTTTTTTTATACAATGAAATAAATATAACAACATATAAGTGATAGTTTCATCTACATAAATGTTTCATATGTGGTTGAAAATTACGCACAGAAATGTCATGTAGCCGCGTAGCTCAGTTATAACGTACTGGACTTTATCCGTGTTATTACAAAAAAGTTAAATACGTATTAAATACTTGGTTTAAAAAAGATTCCTAATAAATGCACAGCGCGCGCCCGAGGCAAGTTCGCGTTGTCTCTTTTCGCAAGTCTAACCTAACGTAAGCAAAGCGAGACAAAAGAGCAAGATGGCGAACTTTCAGCGACCGCGGTGCGTTTAATATGAGATCTTTTTAAAGCCAGGGTTCAATACGTATTTAACTTTTTTGTAATAACACCGTATATGTTTCGACGGAGCCCACGGTTCGAAACACGGCGATCATTTTTTTGGTATTTTTTTTTAAAGTAGCATAGGGAAATATAGCTTAATTTTTTAGCTAATCTGTCTGCTATATAAAGAAAATTTACCAAAATTCGTCAAGAATATCATGAACTACATTTTTTTACTTTCGTCCGTTATCCTGGAGAATTCCTTGCATTTTATGAGATAAAAATCCTAGATGTAACCTTGTAATATTAGTTATCACTGTGCCAAATTTCGTCTAAATTGGTTCAGTAATTTCAGAGTGATACATGTTCAAAGGGACAGACAGACAGACAGACAAAAATTTTAAAAGGGTTATTTTTGGCTTCTATTTCCACAACAAAGCCTACTCCGATCAAAATTTTCAAAAAGTATTTAATGTACAGATTTGGCTCTGTTACAGTTTTCATTACATAGTATAAAAGAAAGTCCCCTACCGCGTCTGTCTGTCTGTTTGTTCGCGATAAACTCAAAAAGTACTGAACGGATTTTCTTGCACTTTTCACCAGAGGATAAAGTGATTCATGAGGAAGGTTTTGGTATATAATTTGTCAAGGATTTTTTTATAATTAGGGCGGGAGAACGTCTGCCGTGTCCGCTAGTATTATAATATAGATAGATAGATAATAGAAGATAGATTTCCTTATTATTGATTTTCTACTTTTTGTTATATTTGATGCTATAGTACCAAAATAAATTATAACTTCTCAATGTCATACTACGTTAACAACAGTATAAGTAAACCTAAATATGTATACATAATAGACACAAACATCGAATATGTGCTCAAATATTTATCCCCTTAGTGCCCGATCAAGGTATAATGTCTCAATATTCTCATGTGGAGTAGTATTGTGGTTACCGTATCATATTATTTTATTATTGATAATAGCTAGAAACAGTTTGTGCTCTGAGGTTGAGTCCTGTAGTATCAGATGAGAGTATCATTTCTCATAGACTAAATGAGTAACTGTATCATGATAACAGAATTTTAATATTCATAGTAGCTACAAACATCAGGTTTGGGTTCAGATGTTTAGTTTCACAGTATCGGATGAAAGTTTCATTTCTCATGTGTTAGATGCGTATCTTTGTCGTGATTAAATTTTTTTTGTATAGTATAGAGTAGTTAGAAATATAGAGATTACGCTGAAAAGTATCATAGTGTCTGATAATTGTTTATTTTCTCATGAGCTATGAGAGTAACTATATTGTGATAACTGAATTTTAGTACATATAGATATTAGCTACAAACATTCAGTATGCGCTCCGAGATTTAGATAGGAGAATTTTTAAATTAGCATTTGCTTTTATATCAAAACTAATTCTGTGAACAACATACTACACAACACCTGAATTGTAAGTTGTAATAGCTGTAGCACAACGGGCAGCATATGATGGTCTTTGTGTAAAACGAACCCTAATTCCACCGACAAACTTTGCATCTCTAGCTTTAATAACTTATCACCAAATAATTCGTTTCATTACAAACAAGACTTGAGAGACCATGTTCTGATAAACAATAAACATACTCGATTCTTTTGAAAGATTACATTTGTTTGTAAATGCTGCATCGTGCTGATGATATTATTGTATATATTCTGAATAGATATAATAAATAGAATGTGAATACTTACATATTATAAATACATATCTATTTCTAGCCATAAAGGAGCTCCCTAGCCGTTTCTGAAAGTCCATTATGTGGTCATTTTGTTATTTCTTAACGGAATGAGTTCAAACAAGACATATCTGTCTCTACCCTTCAAGGAGTAGTTCGATAACAACATCTGGATACCACCATCAGCTCAATTTGATAAGTCATGTGGTAAGCTCTCTTCACTACTAACAAAAGTACTACAAGGACGACATGTGTATTTCTACCCGAAGTCCCATAATAGTACCTCAGATCCATCTACAGTCAAAACGTAAAAAAGAGTGTGTGTGTACTTATGTACATGCGTTAGAAGCTATACTTCTTTGGCGTAACAACATAAAAATCTTATCAAAATTTTATCTTTTGCCTTATTCTACTTTTGTAGAAAATACGACACAATAGAAAAAAAGTATTTAATACATTGAAATTTTACTACAAAGAAACAAAATGTTGCCAATAGCTAACTTCAGGGTTTCGGTTTTTCATGACGGTGTGCGCGCGCATCGTAAAAATTTACTCTCATCATTTTTCCCTAACGCGCCAAAATAAGTATAACTTCAAAAAACTAACGTAATAAAACCCAAACTTAACATTTTTGTTTCAACCTAATTAGTGTATCGTACTACTAGAAATATAAACCACTCTAAAAAATTGGATAGTTTTCCAAATGATTGAAACATTTTGTGATGTGTATACGTATTTCTACAGCAATGTTTTTATTCTAATCGAGTGCAAAGCGATGTATATCTCCACTTCTCAGTATATAGTTTCTTATCTATGCCACCACTCCCTACTGAGCGCGGTCTGGCTTTATATAACGTACTCTGTTGGTCTGGCGCGACGTGAATCCTTCTTCCATAATTTTGTTTACATCGTATCTAAATAAAGAAATGAATTAGACCTTATTACATAGGAATTAAGGTCTACGTTGGTGACATAAAAATGAGAAATGTTGTATACACAACTAAATATTTTTTTTCTCAGGTTTACCATAGATAACTTGGATTTTATTTTATGTCATTTTAACTTGACTATAGCATAAGCAGGTATTTTTACGTAAACTTACTGAGATTTTTATACCGAAAAGCAGGTTGTTTTGTGCGAGGGGACTACGGAGAATTGATTTTTTTTTAAATGGAACCCTATTAATTTTAAAAAACAATCATCTGTACATCATTGTTAAAGGTTCAATGTATCTGTAGTTAGTCATTATGTTTACCAAAGTTCAATAGTTTTGATGAAATCCTTACTGAAAAACCGTGAAAATGGACCTTTTTTGAGAGCGCGTCCTTAAGTATAGGAGTCAGGAAAAAAGGCACACCCAATAGTATTTTATTCTTTGTTTATGAGCTTTCAACATTTTGTTCTTGAACTATATTTAATCTAAAAATTATTAGCAATACTTTACTGCTTTAGCAAACAAGCTACAGATTTTTCAACTTTTATCTGGCTTGTGTTTTAGTTAAATTTGCTCATTTTCCCTTTAAACACAGATTACAGTACCTATAGTTACTTTTGTTATATGAATGCTTGATTGTTATATGAATGCTTGTATCATAAAGAACCTATAATGCGTATACAGTATTACCAAAGGTGTATATTAAAAAAAAACGAACATACCATTTTAAATGTTTTTATTTATTATAATAGACACTTACAATTATGAAATTCTTTAATAGAATTAGTGTACATAGAAAATAGATCTGAATTTTGTAATATAAATATTGATGATATAAACTCGAAGTAAAAAGTACGCGATAGGTAAAGCATAGCATAAGAGTCATTTATTCAGACCGCCATGACAGAAAAGCCAAACGATGGATCACTTAAATCCGATGGTCGTAGCGGATTATAGAATATATCGTGTTTACCGACAGGTACATTGCTGTCATTTTGGCGTATACTAATGAAAAAAAAAACAGTACTGAAGAAAAGTGAGAATATATGACTCATATAATGGACCCACAAACTAATGTCTTTTTATATAACATAAATTCAGATCTACGCGACACTATACGAGAGCTTTGCTCGATCTTACATACTATAGACGAAGACGCAGTGCGTCTGCAAAAAGAGAGGAGTGTTGCTTCACCAGTAAAAGGGAATCGTAATATATATTCGCAACACTCCGTACTTAATATCTATCATAGTTATATAAACTCCCAGTAAACACGTGACTGTCTTATGACGAAACACAAATACATTATACTGATATATATGTGACAATGTGTTTACTGGATTAATTGCGATACGTTAATATTCGAACGAATAGTTTGACCGCTTATTTATTCTGATTATTTGGAATGTTTATGAATATTATTAATGCGACCATAAAACGACAATATATATACGATTACAATTGAATACATATCTGACACAGAATATACTATTGATTGATTACAATTACAACATTTAAAATCTGATTATGAGTAAGATTTTTTTTAAACTACTACTAGTACCGTTCGGTAGATATATGTATGTAATTGACGACAGCTAAATGTAATCGGCTTACGTTTCGAAAAATGAGATCTGTCATAATTCAGTCCTCGATAAATAATAAGCACTCGAAGAGAAGTACAATATCGTTTACCCAATGTTAGACCGTCGGAATTATTATGAAGACACGATAATAACGTCAAGTTTCATGTACACTCAATTACAATTTCTAAGAGTCTTAGAGGATTATACATTAAAATACTAATTGCAATGTGTTCCCTTCAGCCCATATTAATATACCATTACAAAGTTGTTATCAAATCACTAAGGATCAGTATATCTCGTGATATACATTTCCTGGACGGCGTACGTAATACATCATATCAGACTCTTCGCTCTTACCGAAACAATAAAAAAACTTGACTATATATATATTTATAATTAATTACACTACATTTGATAATCATGGAAACACTGGTAATTACTGCAGTGTGCGCATATAATTATATGTAGGGTAAGGTCCCACAGGAGTGCGCGCTTAGTAAGACTATGCAGGGGTGACGTTAGCCACAATTAACAATCAGTACAAACTTCAGTCGTATTTTAAACTTCAGTAAACGACAAAACTTGCGTCAAAAAAATTAGAATAAAATGAATTGATTTTAATGTTAAAAGATAAGGTTATTAATTTTATACTGTCCTGTTAAAATGATTTCTCAGTTTCAAAATAGCCACAATGCAAACAATCAATACGAACGTCAGTTATGTTTTAAACTTTAGTAATCGAAAAACCTGCGTCAAAAAAATTAGAGTAAAATAAACTGATTTTTATACTGTTTTGTTAAAATGTTATCTCAGTTTCAAAATATTAATGAATTATGCCGAATTGTTCATTGACTGCGCACGCCTTGGATACCTTACCCTATGTATAGAATAATGACCGACTGACTGATATATCGACAGTGCAAACTATCAGGGCTAGAGCCGTGAAAATTTGAATGCGAGTTCCTTCTACACTCTACACAAGCACTAAGGGTTTTTTAAAATTCAACCTCTAAGGTAGTAAAAAAGGGGATGTAAGTTTGTTTGAAAATCCGACATTTTTTTCATCAATCAGTTAGTCAATTATTCTTTTATACCTTTCTTTAAAACGACTAATTTTTTCGGTCCCAAAGCTATATTTTTTTCGAAATATTGTGTAACTCCATATAACGTCACTCGATTTAACGACATGCTTCTTTAAACGTCGAATTAGCGACAACTTTCTATAACTCAAAAAAATGCATCCTTTAAGTGTGGTTATATGGAGTTAACACTGCATATACAAAAAAATCGCCTGAATATTTGAGCCATTAGATTATTGAGTCAAATAAAAAAAAACGATTTTCTGATATCTATCATATTCAATAGTTATTTATTTTTTAAGTGGTGGGTGTGAGTGCTTCGGGGCCGAAAAAAAATAGTCGTTAAATAAAAAAACACCCTATAGACATAAAATGAAAGAGTCAAAAATAATTACCATATAGAAAACGCGTGGAAAGCCACGGGAAATCGCTAATTATCATTATGTCATACATAGCGACATAGATTATAATGGAAATATAGTCCATATATCTAAGATAAATATGTTGGTTGAAGGAAAATTTGATACTGTATGTAATAATATACTACGGCGTAGTATGACCAATGCTCGTCAATAGCCAGACGATTTTTTAGATTGCGTTATACAACAGCCTTTAATTGGGGTTAGTAGATGAGGTTTGCATCAATTCCTCATAAGCTTGTTCCAGGCAATGCTTCAATTCGGCATAGGAGACGACAATGATGCTTTGTTCGTCGCGCGTCATCAGTACCACCTAAATAAATATATACATGTAGTATTATAAATTGTAATATGTACATGCAGTCTGGGGAACCAAAGGTTATAAACTGCAAAGGATTTTAATTAATTACTATCTCGCCCAACAACATTCCTAACTTACCAGGTAATTAAATTCAATTTTTAAAATGAAAATTCTTTTGTGACGATGTGTATTGGATTTGCATGATATGAAAAAGAGATAGCTATATATCTATAGGTTTTAGGCTGTGAGGGAATGAGATAGTATATCCTTAATGTACTCGAAATATATACAAAGAGAGGGAAAGAGCGAGAGAAAGAGAAAGAAACATTCGAAACTATGGCACATTATTTTCTGTTCGATCGTAGCGACTATTGCACACTTTTAAAAGTTATTCTGTGTTGTGTATTATAAACATTGTTAATATGTATTACAATATTACAAAATAATTCTGAAAATTAATATTTACCACTTCCATAGTGTACCCATCTCGTTCCCTCAAAAATTAATAAGAATACCAAGTTTCTTTTCTACCCCCTGTAAACTACACACAATTTTTTTTTTCTTACAGTTTATACAAGTAATACTATGAGTTAAAATCATACCTTGGCCGATGTGCCACTATCCAATTGGTTGAGACAGTATACCACATGGGCTTGGTCCAACCACGGACGCCCGTCTTCGTTTACCAGATGGAACAAATAATCCCGGAATAGTTTCAGCATGTACCGATCACCGGTTTCCGACCAAGACGAGTCTAGATTCAGCCTGTTGAACATTCGATAACAATTATAATTAATTCAATGTTTAATTTACAAATTACTCAATTAAAAATATTTAGTAAACACAGTACGTTTAGATAAAAATACATTTTCATTACAGTTAAGAGAAAACGCGGGCTTTTATTGCATACGAACTTATTCCTCTGTTTTATCGTTGGATCTTGATATCTATCAATACCATGTTCCAATGTTTTTTACTTAAATTAATTTTTGTAGGTGGTAGAGCCACACTGAAGCTATTACTGGTTTCAGCACGAATGGATCGACTCGCCCGGGGTACTACCACCCGACCCACAGAAACACCCACGTGAACTAACAGTGCTTGTATTGTTGCATTTCGTTCGGTCAGTGAGAGCGCCGGACTCCCCCTACCCCAAACACAGGCTGGCAACGCACTTGCGACACCCCGGATGTTGCAAGTGTCTATGGACGTTGGTGCTCACTTAACATCAGATGACCCACCTGTTCGTTTTCCTCCTATGATATAAAAAAAAAGCAAAAAAAATCTCTGAGTCTTCTAAAAGTACTAAAATCGCTTAATTGCTCAGCACACAAATTTGATAAATGTAAGGAATAAAAGAAAAACATACAGGTACAACCAAATTCCTTTTTATCTTAATTTTGAAAAAAAAATTGCCTTAGTTTTTGAGTATAAAACAGGGGAATACGAAATCATTTAATTTAATTTGTAAAAGTACAATCAGCCCGAGTGCGACAGTAGTAGAGTCCTGTTAATACGAATTCTTCCAAATTTTCGCAGACCACGTTTCCTCTTACTATGAATATTAAAAAGCTATTATATACAGTTTTCTCTTTATTTTATAAGTCAATTCATGAAATATTATCAATTTTCTTAGAATTAGTGTTTAATATCGATCTCATCATTGGCCTAATAAATTATAGATATAATATTAGTACGTATCATGAGAACTTACATAATAAGTATAAGAAACAATAAGAATTATAGTGTAAACTCGTTATAACGAATTTTTACGTTGTAGAAAGATTTTCGTGATAACGAATGATGTTATAAAGGGGTTTTTACACTGTATTTTCTCTATTGTCACCCTTATACACATGCTATTCATCTCACCCTTAAATAAATATCTTTTTCAAAATATCTGAATTTCGTAAAAAGTGACGTACGCTCGCGAGAGCTATTATAAATATAGTATGAGAGACAATGAATATATAAAAATATTCACCACACAACGTTTCAAGCAACTAAAAGTGCATATTGCATTATAAATAACATACTTATAATGTATATTGTAACTCTAGTAAGACAATCATGCTTAGGTAAGAACGAATCAAAAGCGTAAACTCACTCAGGGCGCTCGTTAATGGCGCCAAGCTTAATTAATAGACGAAGAAGCCTCCCATTGTCAAGTTCCCCAGAGAGTTGTTCCTCAAGCACATCATTTCGTCTCTCGAGAGCTTCCATCTGCAGTAAGTACATTATCAGAGAAATAATCATAATCATTACATGTACGGCAAATACTCAGAGATAGAATTTAATAGCTCATGACAATGTAAAATATACACAAGTGCTTTATACAATAACTAGCTAATTCCCGCGACATCGTCTGTCTATATATTATGCCCTTCCAAACAGGATTCAAGATACCTGGTAGCCGGTTAACGTTGTGTTTTTCAATGTGCATTACAGGTCAAAATTTTGATTTATAAATAATTTTAGGAACATTTTTTTCAGTAACTTTTAAACGCTATTCAAGTCATGAATTTATCACTGCCAGACAATTTTGTCATTGACAATTATGTGTCCAATGATATTCTGTATAAATAAAATAATTCATTTCAAACCATTTTATTTTTTCCATTGCAATGAACATACTTCAATTTATTAACGATTACGATATTGAGATTTCACCGTAAACAATGAAAAATAACGATAAACGTAGACATGTAACTTGGGATTGACGCCATATTTAATACATGCGTCTATAACAGGCGCTTCCACAATTATCGCTATCTTAATCATACAGCCAGTGTTGCGCTAAACTATAGCTATAGCTAAGTTATTTTATACATATTATTTTTATTTACCCTCTTTTGTCTAAATAATATTAAAATTACAGCTATCTTAACATGGTTTGCACATACTTTTTTTATTTACAAAAAATAGCATCGGACACATTATTGTTAAAAGCAAAAATGTCTGGCAATATTAATTTCATGTTTTAGTAGCGTTTCAAAGTTAGTGAAAAACAAAACATTCTAAAATTATATAAAAATCAATATATTTGCCTGCAAAGGTGTGATATGCACTAAAAAACGCAACGTTTACCGGCAGCCAGGTAGCCCGCACGCTGTTCGAAAGAACATAAAAATATTTAAAAAACTGGCTTATATGAATTCGTTGTCGAAACCGTTGCTAGCTCTTAGACGAATAGTTACAGGCAAGTGACAGTTGACGCGTCGTACTCATACCTTTTTAATATTTATATTTTTGGAGTGTGAAAAGTTTTAATACAATTGAAAATAGTTATGATATAATAATTTAAGTTAAATTGTAAATTAAACGATAAAATATATTCATAAAATAAAATAAATATTGATAAATTAAACACTGAATGATATAATAACTATTTTGAACTTGTGTTAAAACTTTTAACTTGATATTTTATAATGTAAACTATACTGACTGTATAGTAAACGTCTACAAAAAAAGGAAAGGAACATCGTTCCAACTGGGGATCCATAGATGTTTAAGCTTTTTTTTGGGTTGTAGGCTTATTTTAAAAGATTTCTCACACACCATCTGGGTGTATGTTTGAGCGAGTCCCTTGATAGTTTGGATTCACAATTGGAAACGGTAGGCTGCAATCGGGTTTTAGGTTTATTAAAATTTTTCGTGTTTAAAAATACAATTGAAACCAGTGATAACCGATTTGGTGCAGACGAAGTTGCACGGGTCAGCTAGTATTTAATATTATACCCGGAATCGGTAACAGTGTGTGTAACAGACTTGTTTATAATGGGAATGATATATCAAAAACTAGCTTATGCTCGCGGCATCGCTTGCATTAATGATGATTTGAAAAATCTCTCGAAAACAGAATTTTTCTACTGGATAAAAATACCTATATTTTTCTGTATCTCTGAAAAGCTTTATGCAAAATTTTACGATTATCGATTAAATAGTCATGGCGTGAAAACGTAACAAACAAACAAACTTCGTTTCGTCTTTATATTAGGATAATCGTAAAATAACCACAGACTTACCTGAGAGTAAAATCTGGCCCCAATAATCGGCATTAGATCATTTATGGAACGGCGTGCATGTGTTGGCGTAAGTAAATACCTGAAGTGATTTAGGTTTTCTTATGTTATATGTTAAAAATACTCCTGTTTTTTATCAAGAAGTCTTTATAACAGAAATACACAAAAACATTCAGAAATATACATACAAATAACATCGATTACAAAACACACATAATAAATTAGGATTTCGTGCATTTTATTTAACTAATAGATAAATAACAAAATTGAAAGTATCTCTTTTTCATCTATACTTAATATTGTAAAGAGGTAATGTTTGTGAGTTTGTGACGTTGTAGGGGGTAATATCTGGATCTACTTAAGCGATTTTGAAAATAGATAAATAAATTTCTTTTACCAATAGAAAGCCACGGTATTTGTGAGTGTCATAGGCTATATACATTAACCCGAGAAACGAAAAGACTTTTTTGTGGTAGTCGGATTTGCAAAGTAAGTCGGAGAAAAAACGGTCAAACGAAAACGTTTTTTACGAACGCTGCCTTAACGATGAGAGATATATGATTGGGTTCTAGAAGAAAGTTATAGAGCTTGATAATGCCTACAAAATAATGAGCATATGTCTAACTTTTATATTTAAGTCACAGAAAGTAGTTTTTTATAAATGTTTACTACTCAACGAAGTGGGCACGGGTCAGCTAGTAATAAATAAGTTCACAGAAGAGGGACTAACTAGACGAAACATTTAGTAACATATTTATAATTAATATTGTAAAGACAATACCAGAAGTCTTTCTTGAGCATCGCCATAATGTTTGAGTATTCTTTTTATTTACAAATAAAACAAATACATACAGTATAAAATTCTTCAAATCAGCCGAGTAAGATCTGGATATGATTTCCAAAGAAGCAATAACATTGTCGCAATGAACAGTACGGCATGCCAGCGATAATGCTATACGACCCAATGCGCTGAGGTCATCTTGCTGACCCTAGGACAAGAAAAAAATGTGAAACAACAATTTAGACCCGTGACAATTAACACTTAAACTGCAACGGTGTTATTACAAAAAAGTGAAATACTTGGTTTAAAAAGGTTTCCAATTAAATGCGCGACGCTCGCCCGAGGCAAGATCGCGTTATCCTTTTTCGCAAGCGTAACCAAAGCGAGAAGATCGGAAACATTCAGCGACCGCGGTGCATTTGATTCGAATCCTTTTAAAACAAGTATTCAATACGTATTTAACTATTTTGTAATAACACCGAACAAACTTGACAAAAACGACATAATTATATAGATCTTATCACATGTTTCCATTCATTTTCATAGTAGAGTATTCCAATAGAATACTCTTTGTGCAATTCAATTAGATTGTTTTTAAATTTCATCAATTCTTGACACATAAAAACTGACATACAATGTTTTATTAAGATAGGAAAGGAAAACGATAAACGGCCGCGGCAAAGGTCGGCGAGAGCACTGCGGTGGCGTTAATACGTAAGTACTATTTTTTTGGAAGTTATACTTCTTTTGGCGCGTTAGGGAAAAATGATGAAAGTAAATTTTTACGATTCGCGCGCACTCCGTCACGAAAAACCGACACCCTGAAGTTAGCTATAGTCAACATTTTTTTTCTTTGTATTTGTTGTTTGTATTTCATTGTATTAAAATTTTAAATGTATTAAATACCTTTTTTTCTATTGTTAGTGTCGTTTTTTCTACAAACGTAGAATAAGGCGAAAGAAAAGATTTTTATCTTGTTACGCCAAAGAAGTATAACTTCTAACGCTACACGCGTAAGTACACAACAACTTTTTTTTTTTAATTACCATTTTTTATACACCGAAACGAGTTTAAATTTATTTTGATATGTAACGACTCATTTAAAGCATACTAATGTTATATTTATAATGAGGCATACACACCTGAATGATGTCGACTTGTTCAGGATGTAGTACGTCATAAGAACCGCACCAAGCTATACGAACGCGACATCCGGTTATTATAATCTTAGTTGGATCAAGGTTCCTGTTAATAAACAATAAAATATCACAAATACCGGTTTTAAATTCCTCGCTCCAAATAAACTTTTTTTTTTTAATTCTGGATATAAAAAAGATATGATTGGAGCCATGCACGCAGTAACATGATTGCTATTGATAAAAATTAACGCATTCATAAGCGCTCGATTTGATACCATATCGGAACGTTTGAGAAATTAATGCTGTAAAAAAATAACTTCAAAGAGCTTAACTAGGTGCACAATCTGTAATGAAATATTGCGAAGATGAGGTCACTAGAAATGCATTGATAGATAAATGTCTCTTAGACGATGATGAGGCAAAAATCCTTTTTTGTATTTTGCAATACAGGAAGACCTATGAAACACGTTCGGGTGACCAGCCTGCAAAGTTTAAAGACTACACGTAAATTTACCTGATTTAATACATTTTCTATATAAATATCCACTCTCGTAAAGTTCTCTCCCTCATTATGCAATAGTAAATTGTTTTGATTAAGCTATTATGAAATCGTATTCGAGAGTAATCTAATCAAATCGCAATCAAATAATGATAATTTTATAAAAACTTTAAAGCAATACGTAATCCGTGTACTTTCGAATTTATGTTTCTTGTATATAACGATCAAAGTATATTGCGTAAAATGTCCAGAAATCTTCAGAAAAGATTAAATAACGAAAGTTTACGAATAGAAATAAAAAAGTTTCAAATCAAACAATTGTTTATATAAAACCATTTTTTTGATAAAACCTTACCTGCAAGCAAGACCAGCTGAATGAATCGCACGTAGTGCGGCGGTCAGCTGAATCAAAATGCTCCAAAGCACAGCTTCAGGCAGCAAGGTGCCACTTGCCACAGCGCGTAATATAGCATTTTTCTGTTTACGAACATTTTGAGATACAAACCGACTGGGTTTAGTAAATAAAGCTCTTCGAGTAATTTGTATTGTTAAATAAACATGATTAACAGTCGTCATAATTCTATTGAATACTAAAGTAACACGAAGCTATTCATACTGAAAGCAAATTACAGTTACGTGTTAACTAAAATCCAACTACATTGTAATATTTTGGAACGATTTCATGTTAAGCACTTTTTGGTGATATTCCAGACTATCGAAAAAACAACTAGGCAATGTAGCGGTTAAAAGCTAATTTAAAATATAACTCACCTGATGTGTATACGGACGAGGAGCATCAGGATCAGACGAGAATGGATCATGGTAAGTGCTGTTTATATCTGGTGGTGCGTTTCCCATATAAAGGTACTTGGACATCAGGGTAACTGACGTAGGATGATATTCATACACCATCACCATTGCTAAATGTATAATACAACTAATTATATTCACTGAAAATGAGATATCAATACCAAATCGGCCTTTCTGTAAGCAGCGTCTACACTTGATAAGCTTAAATTGTTAGTTGAACGTCTTTGCCATATTAAACCACGCCGTCATTTAACATCAAGTTATATTATACCCAAATGTAAATTGTTAAATAATAAAATAATAATAATGTAAAAAATAACTGGTATTTTATTAAATGAACTTCTCTATTCGCTACTTATACGATTAGTGGTACATATTCTGAGAACATTATCCAACTACTCTCAGGAAGTTTTAGGACCTGGGTTCGGTATCCATTCAAATAACATCTCCTTGACGCTCAATTCGTTAATTCATCAACTGGTGTAAAGACCGGCATAGTCAAACGTAATGAAGCCTTTACTCATAACTCTAAAGTATAACTGTATTATTAGAATGTTAAAAGCTCTTATATTAAAAATAAAATAAAAAAACATTACAGTGATCGTTAAAAGAATTTGTATCGAAGTAATCTTCGAGTTTTACGACGTTCGGGTGATCGAGTTGCTTCCATTTCTCAAGGCGAGCTGTGGGGTAGGTCGAGGAGGCTTGCAGACGACGTAGGGCATAGAACTTGCTAGACTCGCGATGTGTAGCGCGAAATGATGACGACGGAGAATGCGAAACAAATGTCTCCAAAGGAGTAAGTTCCGAAAAGAACTCAAGATTCGTTGGTATTTCTGCGAAATAATTTTTTTTTTAAAAGGTGAGTTAATTGTAAAATCTACACCTCTCCCAATCGATTGACGTTTCAAAAACATACGTTTCGTCACGACTTAACACTTGAATAAGCCAGAAAATGTTGGTTAAACACGAAATAAGAGCCATAAAACTAATGAAATTTATAAAAAGATGACATTCCTAACAAATACCAAAGACGTGGTGACCTCTCCTTACAAATTTCCGTTATCTAATCACAAAAAATTACCTGGATAGAGATTTACATCCGGTTCGACGTAAGCGTCCTCGTTCCTTGCATACAACTCGGAGCGGATAGTTTCAGGCATATAATAGATAGGAGCGAGACCTTCAACAAAGAAATATAAACGCTGATTTTTTTATATAAACAATAAATTTAATAAAATAGTAATGTCAACATGGTATGAAAATAATAGATTAATTCTTATAGCTTATATCATGTCATAATAAGAGCCCATTATTTGATATTCTTTTATAGTAGTACTTTCGCGTATTGTGCAATAATAATGGCTATAGCTATCATATTACCCAAATCGTTGAAGAGCTGTTTGCTGGCAAAAAATATGACTTAAAATGTTGTTTATATCAGATCGCTCAACTGGATCATTCTGATCCTTGATTATGTTTACGTAATCAATTTTTGATTAGCGCACGCAGCTTATCTGAAAGATTAACACTGACTCAGATTAGTTATTTATATACATAAGCTGAAAGTTTACACAGTAGCAATATTTATGGAGAATCCTCTGCACTCGATTTTCGTTCTAAATCAATAAAAATATAGCACTATGTCAATGACTGTCGGGTGATTTCACTTTCACTTGAAAGTGAACGTGCGAACGTCATGAACAAAACAAAATGGTTCGTTGTCCGTTTTATTATTGAAGGTTATTAACTCCGGGTCGCCCCTTGCAGCTTTCGGCACCGGTCATTGCACCTAGGTTTATTATGTTTGTGTTTTGTTATCATTTACCTCCGGTGCCATTGCATGGCATTCGGGAAGCAAGACTACAACGCTGGTAGTTTTAACGTTCATAAGTGCCTTCTCAGGGCCCAAATTGAATAAAGAGTATTTTGATTTGAACGCGACCGGAACGCTGACGCTAGCGCCCGCCATATTAAAAATACATAAATAATATTAATTATATAGACAATACATAAATAACATTAATCATATAGACTTCATATATCATGTAATAACATTAATTTGATTATTTTTGTGTTACATAAATAACTAGCGGGCCCGGCAGACGTTGTCCCGCCCTGATTATGAAAAAATACTTGACAAATTATATACTAAAACGTTCCTCATCAATCACTCTATCCACCGGTGAAAACTGCATGAAAATCCGTTCGGTAGTTTTGGAGTTTATCGCGAACAAACAGACAAACAGACGCGGTAGGGGACTTACTAGGGGTAACTAGTAATTACTTTGATTTTTCTAGTTCAGCCTATAAAAGGCAAGATGTCGCTGATTTACACACGTATATCGAAACATATTAAAGATAAATAAATAAGAATAGTTGTATAATATGATATATTATTATACAACTATAAGTATAGTTGTACAAAATAATTGAATTGGTAAAATAACATTATTTTGTTCGTTATTTATTATTTTTGTGTGGAATTAAGTGTAAATAATAATTGCTTTAACTTGCATAGTTCGGCCTATGAAAGGCAAGATGTCGCTGATCTACATTTCTAAACATATTAGAGATACATAAATACGAATAATTGTATAAAATGATTGCTTATCTGAAATAACATTAATTTGTTTGTTATTTAAGTTCCGTAAATGAAAATAAGATATGGATTATCCAGAAACCACATTGATTTTGGCAAAATCGTTAAAAATTGTTACCTATGAGAAATCCCATCAGGTAGACGGGAAAATATTTACATTTTTCGTGTTACAACGGATATCACTCAAAAGTTACTAAACCAATTTGAATGTAGATTTCAGATTCAATAACACTGAACCAAAAAGAAGAATTTAGGCTATTACATATCATAACGTTTTTTTATAGACGCTAAGCAATAGTGGTCAAATTACAAAGTAGCGATAACTAGTTAGTCACAGTCGGAACGTGCTAATCCCAATAAATACCAGTTACATTTGAAAAAAAAAATTGTGTTTACGATTTTAGATTAATGTTACAGTAATAATCGCTTATAGTGTCGATGCGGTCAGGTATGCCAAAAACACTTCGTAGATACTGTCACTATTTATTTGGGAAGAGCTTCGCCTTACAATACTTTGTACATAATAATAGGTAGATATCACCGATATGTTGCCTTTTAAAGGCCGATCTATGTAAGTCAAAGCAATTACTATTTAGACATCATTCCGCAAAATAATTATTTAAGTAACACAAAAATAATAAATAATGAACAAATTAATGTTATTTCAGCTACACAACAATTGTATATAATTATTCTTATTTATTATCTCTATCTAGCTGACCCGTGCAACTTCGTCTGCATCAAATCGATTGTCAACGGTTTCAATTGTATTTTCAAACGCGAAAAATTTTAATAAACCTAAAACCCGATTGCAGCCTCGTCTGCCGTTTCCCATTGTAAATCCAAACTATCAAAGGACTCCCTTAAACATATACCCAGATGGTATGTGAGAATTTTTTTTAAATAAGCCTACAACCCGTTCGTAACATCATCTACCGGGTTCAATTAAAATAAAAACTAATCATCGTATATTGGCGGTAATGTAAAAAAAGCTTGAAAGGTCTATGGACCTCCAGTTGGAACGAAATTCCTTTCCCTTTATTATAGGCGTTTACAGTATAAAATTAGTTATTTTATTTTTATATAAATATTTTTATATTTATAATTTTATTTTTACTTATATTAAGTTATTATTTACATTATAAAATATCAAGTAGATAGACTTAAATTTTAATTTAAACGATAAAATTATTCATAAAATAAATAATGATAAATTAAACACTGAATGACATCATAACTATTTTCAACTTGTATTAAAACTTTTTGACACTCCATTGTATTAAAGAAAAATATAAATATTAAAAAGATATGAGCAAGATGCGTCAACTGTCACTTGCCTGTGATTATTTGTCTAAGAGCTAGACAACGGTTTCGACTGCAAATTTCAATAAGGCAGTTTTTTATATATCTTTATGTTCTTCCACATAGCGTGCGGGCTACCTGGCTACCAGTATACGGTGCGTTTATTAGTGCATACACATTACAGACAAAAATATTGAACTTTATATAATTTTAGAAAGTTTTTTTTTCACTAACTTTGAAACGCTACTAAAACATAAAATTATTATTGCCAGACATTTTTGTTATTAACAATGATGTGCCCGATGCAGTTTTTTGTAAATAAAAAGTATGTTCAAACCATGTTAAGGTAACTGTAATTTTATTGAAGTTATACTTCTTTTGGCGCGTTAGGGAAAAATGATGAGTAAATTTTTACGATGCACGCGCACTCCGTCACGAAAAACCAACACCCTGAAGTTAGCTATAGTCAACATTTTGTTTCTTCGTATTTGTTGTTTGTATTTTTTTGTATTAAAAATTTTAATGTATTAAATACCTTTTTTCTATTGTTAGTGTCGTTTTTTCTACAAACGTAGAATAAGGCGAAAGATAAAAATTTTGTAAAGATTTTTCTCTTGTTACGCCAAAGAAGTATAAATTCTAACGCGTGTACATAAGTACACACAGTTTTTTTTAATATTATTTTATTGCGACACAAAAGAGGATAATTAAGTAGGGGAAAGTAATTAAGTAAGAGTTTTTTTTTTTATGTCATAGAAGGCTGATGTTAAGTGATCACCACCGTCCATAGACATTTGCAACCCCAGGTGAGTTGCCAGCCTGTGTTGGAGGAGAAAGGGAAGCGGAAGGGGAGAGGAGGAAGGGGAAGAGAGGTGGGCCTCCGGTGTTCTCACTGACCGAACGAAACGCAGCAATGCAAGCATTGTTACTTCACGTCGGTTTTCTGTGAGAGGGTGGTACTACCCCGGGCGAGCCAACCTGTTCATCTTGAAACCAGTAATAGCTTCAGCGCGGCTCTACCACCTACCAAAACCTATATATAGAATAACTTAGCTATAGCTTAGCGCAACACTGGCTGTATGATAAAGATAGCCGTAACTGTGGAAGCACCTGTTATAGATGCATGTATTCAAGATGGCATCAGTCCCAAGTCATATGTCTACGTTTATCCTTGTTTTTCATTGTTTACGCTGAAATCTCAATATTATAATGGTTAATAAAATGAAATATGTTCTTTGCAATGAAAAAAATAAAATGGTTTGAAATGAATTATTTTGTTTACAAAGAATATCATCGGGCACATTATTGTCAATAACAAAATTGTCTGGCAGTGATAAATTCATGTTTTTAATAGCGTTACTGAAAAAAATGTTCCTAACAATTTCTACCTGTAAAGGTGTGATGCGCATTAAAAAACGCAACGTTAACCGACTACCAGGTATCCTGAATCCTATTTTTGAAGAGCATAATATATCTTCATACTAAAAAACCAGCTTTTTTAAAATTCTCGTTCTTCCAACGTTGCTGGCTCTTGTACTAAGGTGTCGCAAAAAAGTCTAGTTACAGTAACTAATTTCTTTTCTTTCATTATTCTGGTGAACCCTTTGCGTTTTATGGGACAAAAAGTACAAAAAATAGGAAAAAAAAAATGTAACCTTGTAATATTCGTTATTACTGTGTCAAGTTTCGTTAAAATCGATTCAGTGCTTTCAGAGTGATGCGTGTTCACAGGGACAGACATACAGATAAAAATTTTAAAAAGATTCTTTTTGGCTTCTATATCGATAACGAAGTCTACCCCGATAAAAATTTTCAAAATATATTTAAAGTATAGATTTGACCTTGCTACAGTTTTATTATAATATAGATAGATGTGTTTCGACATGTAGATCAGCAACACCTTGCCTTTTATAGGCCGAACTATGGAGTCAAAGCAATTACTATTTATTTATAATTCTGCAAAATAATTTAAGTAACACAAAAATAATAATAACCGTCAAAAACTTATATTAAACAAGTAATAATTCAAATTTATATAATAATATCAATTCTTATTTATGTCTTATTGAAATCTATATAATTGTATAGTCCGAGTCATCATTTATGGCCGCTCTGAATATAGCTTTAAGTTCGGACTAGCGCATAGTATAGTCAAGAGGTGAACACAAAACAAATTCAGAAAATTATTATAGGAATGTAGCATTTACGTTTATTAATATTTAACTAGTCTCGCTATTATACGTACCGTATGTCTTAATGAACCAGATCTTAATGAATTATGATTCAAGTAGATATTTGCCTGTTACACTGTCACATTTGAGCAAACATATACATACATACAAGCTATATAGATCATCATCATCTTTTTACCCTTATCCCACCTCCTACTATCCTTACGTGTGTATTAGCTTTAGTGAATAATAACCCTTTAATTTTACATGTCTTGTTATTATTTATTTAAATTAACAAAATCAAACTTCAATCGGATTATATATTTCTTAGTCAATATGTATCTAAGTTTGCTTATATGTATATTTGTAGGAAACATACAATAACTCGGTCTGAACACAAATTAATTATCTTCATTTTCGAATTTTACTTTTTAATCGGTTTCTTTCGTTTATGACACTATCTGCCACAGACAGCGCACACTCTGTATTTACATAACATTGGTGAAAGAAACGTAATACTTGACTTCGGGAAAGCGCGGGAAGTATAAAGTTTGGCGGACTTGTTTTGTGTTTGAAATTTCTAATATTTTCATTTGGATAAGGTTTGCATTCGTTTGTATATATTTTAAGTAATTTATAGTTTTTTAAATTGTGTAATTAGTAGACACCTTTCGCCATTTCATCCACCCAGCATTTATCCTATTCCTCACGTCCTTGTCTATGCAACCATCGTTGTAATATATAGATATATATATATATAATATTTACAAATAATTAGAGATAAAAACGAACAAACAATAAAAATTAAATCATTAGTGGGGTAATTAAATAACAGTAAAAACTAGAAACGTGGTCGACCTAGAGAAACCTGGCGAAGATCTGTGCTTGCAGAGTGTACGAAAATTGGGCTTACGTGGAGTGAGGTGAAGCGTCAAGCGATTGACAGATCGAGATGGAGAAGTATTGTGTCTGCCCTTTGCCCCGATAGTTTGGGGACATAGGATCTCAAGAGAGAGAGGAAAAACTAAAAATGGACGAGCTCAATGATAAAGTAATAGATAAAGCTAAAATATTAACAGTTCGCCCCATCATGTATTTGTCAATTAAAATTAAATCCAAATAACATTTAATAAACTGGTTTGTGAGTTTTGGGTGATCGCTTACTTTAATTGAATGATCCGCTTTATGCAGTATTTATTTATATCTGTGGTATATATCTAGTAGCATGCATATATTGTGCAGATATTACGCGTGTTGCAATACCGTTATTGTGAATAAAATACACTCATAATAAATAAATAATTTGTAATAAAAATAAAATAAACAACGCCTTTCATAGAAACAACATTTTTCGAAGTGGATGGGTCTTCTAATAATGATAAATATTCAAGAAAAAGAAAACAACGAAAATAGCAATAATATGTATTAACAACAAAACTAAATTGACTTCTGAATGCGACAGTACTGCAACTACTAATGACAGCACTCATGTGTCAACATAGCGAAATAGGGAGCCAGGTACGCGCGCGGGCGAGCTTGCACCCCTTTTACTTCACTTCGTCCCTCTGATACCTAAATTTGTGTTCTGCGCATCTACTTACAGAGCGGTTAAAATATTTGACGCGGACTATATCTTTAATATGGTAGCGCTAATGTCAATTTGTCTCTCTAATATGATGGAATATGGTGGCGCTAGTATCAATGTGTATCTCTAATATAGTGGCGCTAGTGTCACAATGTATATCTCTAATATTATGGTGGCGCTAATGTCAATGTTCCGGTCGTGTTGTAGTATCGCTTCCGAATGTGACCTAGCGACACCGGAGGTGGGTGATAACACTCGGCCATCCTGAATCAGCCGTGTCTCACGGCGTTTACTGTCCATGCCCCGTAGATTCCATAATCTGAAACTAGATAATAATACGAGTAACTTGCTTTATAACTCCGATAACACATGATTAATATGATTCAGTACACATGTAGTAGCATTATGGAGATAATAAATCACTTAGCTCTTATAATTTATACGCTGATGTATCCATATATCATCTAGCGGATTATCATATAGTTCTATAAAGGGACATACAGTGAGCACGTAGTGCATACGGCAGAAATCACATAGTACATACGGCAATAGTATACACGGTAGTAATAAACATAGTATACACAGCAGTAATCACGTAGTACACATGGCAGTAATTACATAGTACACACATCAGTAATAACATAGTACAGACGGCAGTAATAACATAGTACATCACGTAGTACTCATGGCAGTAATTACATAGTACACACATCAGTAATAACATAGTACAGACGGCAGTAATAACATAGTACAGACGGCAGTAATAACATAGTACATCACGTAGTACACATGGCAGTAATTACATAGTACACACATCAGTAATAACATAGTACAGACGGCAGTAATAACATAGTACATCACGTAGTACACATGGCAGTAATTACATAGTACACACATCAGTAATAACATAGTACAGACGGCAGTAATAACATAGTACAGACGGCAGTAATCACATAGTACAGACGGCAGTAATCACATAGTACAGACAGCAGTAATCGCAAAGTACACACATTAGTAATCGCACAGTAAAAACGGCAGTAATCGCACATCAGCAATCGCACAAAAAACACATCGCCGTAATCACAAAACACATACCGCCGTAATTGCACAGCACACACGGTAGTAATCGCATAGTAGATACGAACAGCAAGCAATCACATAGTACACACGAACAGCAAGCAATCACATCAAGCAATCACATAGTACACATGAAATACAAGCAATCAAATAGTACACACGAAATACAAGCAATCACATAGTACACACGTACTACAAGCAATAACATAGTACACAGGTACAGCAATCGCATTGTACACCGGTACAGCAATCGCATAGTACACGGGTACAGCGATCGCATAGTACACCGGTACAGCGATCGCATAGTACACCGGTACAGCGATCGCATAGTACACCGGTACAGCAATCACATAGTACACCGGTACAGCGATCGCATAGTACACAGGTACAGCAATCGCATAGTACACCGGTACAGCAATCGCATAGTACACAGGTACAGCGATCGCATAGTACACCGGTACAGCAATCGCATAGTACACCGGTACAGCGATCGCATAGTACACAGGTACAGCGATCGCATAGTACACAGGTACAGCAATCGCATAGTACACAGGTACAGCAATCGCATAGTACACAGGTACAGCAATCGCATAGTACATAGGTACAGCAATCGCATAGTACATAGGTACAGCAATCGCTTAGTACATAGGTACAGCAATCGCATAGTACGTAGGTACAGCAATCACAATCATACCTGCGAAACATAACCGTGAAGGTTGTAATATGTATGTATACAGCAATACCACAAAGTTCGGCATCCATCGGTGAAACATGACGATGCTGCGCTCCGTGAGAAATAAAAATTTCCTTTTCCTCCCCGCGATCTGTAGGCTTCGTGATCACTCGACATGGAAGATTTACACAAAAATCGGACAGTAATCACATCATATAGTTAATTACCGCCAAAAAATAATCGTGATGCATGCATACAATAATACTACAAAGTTATTCCTGCATAGAACAACACAGGATTAACTATACTGTTTGATTGTCTCCGATGTTCGAAATATAAAAATAAGTTTTCTGGTGCTCAGAACGAATACGTATACAACAGATTGTGTTGCGCTCACAAGGAATGTTATAGTCGTAACGATATTATTTATTTATAAATTATATACATTTATTGTTAACATGCTAACAATATTAAAAATGCGAGTATATGTTTCTTTGTTTGGTACGCTTTAATTACTTAACCGACCATCATAAAATGTTATCTACACGTTGTGTGTGGAGTACAGAATAGGTTACAGGATATCTTTACTATTGTAGAGGGAGAAGTCAAGTCTATTTTAAGGCGAGTGAAGCCGCGAGCAAAAACTAGTAATAATATACATAATTACTGTGCCTTTTAATTGAACTGTACAAACATTTATGTGTCGACTTCTATTGAACAACAACAGAATATATTTCATTTAACAATAAATATAGTTACATTTTATCAGAAGTGTAAATCTTAACGAATATTATAAATGCGAATGCGAGTTCGTTTGTTTATGATTTCAAGTCATAACGCCTTAACCGATCATGAAACGTTGTCTACATGTAGGGAATGTAGGAAAAAAGTTCTAATGTCGTGAGATAAGTTAAACATTATTGCTATACCTGTATATTGAATTGTACTGGAGGGAAATCCGGCGAGAGGGACCATGAAATGCAGGCTTTAATGTGGTCCACTCACTTGATTTTGCTTATAAGTAGGAGTTTCAATTTCATTTATAATCATACGACGTTTCAAGTCTAAAGCATTATAATTGTCCTCAGATTAATAAGTTTACAATATGATCTGAGTGACGTAGATTCAAATATATGGTTCTAATCGGAGTAATTACAAACACTTCCGGTTTAAGGAATTATCTACTAGCGTGGGTAAGCACTAGAAGGAATTGTAAATTTTTGTTCCTGTAAATATTCCTTTAATTCTTATTAATTATAAATTTATCTAATTTGATTGGCCTTTACTATGTCTATTAAAGAATCCGTTATTTAATCCGTTGCCGATGCCGTTTAACTGTGCCTAAATGATTATACTTTTTCCATTCATTTAAAAGGAAGCTGTTTAACTTTTTACAAATTAATTTTTATCTTGTTTGTTCTACGAAATAACTTACCAATCATTATTAATTCTCCTTCCTTGGATAGGAGAAATTTTGATATGGACCTCAAAAATTAAATTTGTATATTTTGATAAGACCAAGACTTTAATGTTTTTTCTTACATGTTTGCTTATTAAAATTGTTATATAAATAAAATGAATAAAAACTTGAGTTTAAAATATTCAGTTGGTATTCTAATTGATACGAGGGCGTAAAAAAACACCAAATACGAATGAACAGTAAGTTATTGGTAAATAAGAAAAGACAGTAAAAATAAATTATAACCTATATCAAAATATACAAATTACATGTTTAACGTCCTTATCACAATGTCTTCATCCTAAGGATTGAGAATTAATAATAGTTGGTAAATTATTTAATAAAACAAGCAAAATAAAAATTAATTTCTAAAAAGTGAAAAAAAAAACTCTATGCTAACTAAGCATCGTCATTTAAGCACGGTTAAATAACATAGATTTTATTTGTTTTTTTAGAATGATTTGAACGATACCCAAATCAAAAAAGCCAACTTGGTAAATAACGGACACTCTAATGTCTTTGTAATAAGCTCAAAATCCTTGATCCAAAAAGCTTGATCCGTTGTCTTGTTCCGAGGTCTAACGCTTTTAATAAATAGAAATAGGCTTACAGATAATTGCAAGACTCTTGCAGCAAGATCAATACCAAGACTTGGAGCGCAATACCAAGACCAAGACCAGGTGTATTGATGCAAGTCTAAGACTAAGCCAAGTCTCGTCTTGGTCTATATTTGGGCAACACTAGTCACCACGTAGTAATAATATCATATAAGTTCATCATACCTGCAAAACATAACCGTGAAGAGATGTATACAGCAATACCACAAACTTTGGCATCCATCGGTGAAACATGACGCCGCTTCATTCCGTGAGAAATAAAAAATTTCTTTTCTTTCTCGCGATCTGTACGATTCCCCATCACACGACATGGAAGATTTACACAAAAATCGCACAGTAATCAACCTATAGTTAATACCTGCAAAAAAAAAATCGTGAGGCATGCGTACAGTAATACCACAAAGTTATTCCTATATAGAACAACGGTGATACGTAGTAAAATGGTATAGTTTCTTAATTGCCTTTAATCCGAGTCGTAGTTATGAACGGATTCGGTTTCACCCCGGTAGATTTTAAAATCATACGATATGAGAATCTATTTGGTCCGCACTATGATTATTATAAATAATTTTACCAAAAACAAGACTAGATTGATCGAAATCAAGCCACTTGTCTACTACTCTGGTTTTGATATTAGTAATGTGCTCTGCACCATCACCACATGACCAAGCGATATAAAATAAGTTTTACACATAAAACTATTATTTGAAAAAGGTTTAAGAGCTGTCAATGAATCCTTCTAGTAGTAATCTAGAAGTAGTACAAAAGTTAGACAAACATTTGCTATACAAGCAAACCCAGTGATTAAGCAAAAACATCCCAAGTGATATTGAAAACAACCGTTGTATGTAAAAATAACTAAGTTAAAATAACCAAAAGATTCATACTAGTATCGAAAGTCTTCAGAGCTTAGAGAGAGATCTAGTCAATTTGGAGATAGTAAAATCTATGTCTTGGAAAAATATTGGCTAAATAAGCGCAAAAACGCTTAATTTTGAGCCAAACATATGTAGTGACGACAAACCCCTTTTATAAGCACTCTTGATCTAGCAGTTTTGACAACAAACGTACAAATGTCTCAAAAATAAACTTCATCATTTTACCAATTCGGAATGATTGATGATGATGCGATACCATACAGTAATCTAAAGAGATTTATGTTCAAAGCCGAACAAAATGGTTTGCCCGCACCATCATGCTATATCTTATTGATGTGGCGAGCGATCCGATCGTTGGCCTTGAGGCTAAGACGCGCGCGGCGCGGGGAAGCAGCAGAGTCACCTCGCGGAACACAAGGCACTTCCTTCGCTACGCTTCGCCTCCACTACAGGTAACAGATGTATCGCTCTCATGCTGCCTCACCTCAAAGTAGTTCAACGAAGTGACGTGACAACCTTGACTGCAACCATTAGTGCCGTTGCGTACTCCTCATTTGGTTCTGTTATTTTGGGTTATTCTAACGAATATTTTTCGCTGCAATCAATTTATGAGAGCCATGACCATGACAATGTAAGTCAGTGATCTTATGAGGGCGCTAAATAGCACCTTTAAGATTCTATGAAGAAGCTATGCAAATTCTAGCGACTTTACCAGAACACGGAATAATAGTCTTTAGTATCGCAGTAGATTTGTTGCAAAAACGCTTTGCGAAGAGTTCATATATTTGTACATGTAAATAGTTCGACCTCTGAAGCCATTCGAAACTGCTTAAACTACCGAGTATCAAATCTCCTATTTAATATCCTCACATCCTTCAATTTAATATCCTCACATAGGTGCTTCTGCTTAACACCCTGCGCTGGTATCTTCAAATTTCTCATGCACCTGTCGGAAGTCTTCACATATTTGCCTGCTGAAGACCAAGGCTACTTCTGAAGTTACGCATGTTATAACAACCCTACTAGATTAATGATCAATAGCCATACAAATAATAGCGTTGACACAGCCTGTTTAAGCTGAACGTGCGCCGTTTACAACCCTTGGAGGAGTTCCTTATTTTTGTGCTATTGTGAGTAAACAGCGACTGTATGTAACCTATGAGGATGAGTTACGATGACTGAGCTTTACGTCGATTTCTATAAAAAAATCATATTATTGATATGGTGATCGCTGAACAATAACGATGTTGCAGTCGGTAAGAGGAAGCTTGTTAGGTAGCAAGGATTCCTTGTTGCACCTGCCAGAACACTATTTTATAATTCGCGTACCCCTGCGGAGAGACGCACGACCTATAGATTGCGTTATTAGGCTTCGGCCAGAAACCATGGTATGATCATGTGAGGACACACCGAATAACAGCCATACAGTTAATGTTATCGGAACGAGTTGTGTTCCTGCAAGAGTTCTTATCATCCTATTTGCTCCTGCGAAACTGCCAAGAGACTTAACAGTCCATTTCTCCGAAGTCCATCCCTACGCAATTTGGTGTAGACGTAAATGACTGGCATATCCCACATTCGCGGTAAACGTACGCTCACACTTGGGACCGTTACTATAATTATATTGTATAGCTTTAGGTGGTCTGGGTTCATATATTCAAGGCCAACGATCAGATCGCTCACCACATCAATAAGATATAGCATGATGTGTGCGGTCCTGCGAGGAGACTTCGAATAACCTTGCGAAGATTCTTTATATAATTTGTGTTACCTACGAAGAAACACCAATTAACGCTGCGAGGGTTGCTTCCTATAATTCACGTGCAACCGAGAGAAGGCACCGAATAATCCTCTAGCGTTCCTGTGAGGAGACACTGAATAAACTGTGCGGATCATAAGATTCGCATGCTTCTGCACAGAGGCACTGAACAACCCTGCGCGGACTAGTTGCGTGATTCGCGTTCTCTTCCGCGGAGGCACTGAATAGCCCTGCGCAGGCTCGTAATCATTACCTACATACATTACATTCTATTGAGACTATTCTACTGAAGACTACTGAGACTATTCTATTGAGTTCTAAGTCTTGGTCTTGGTCTTGCTGCAAGAATCTTGCAAGTCTTGCAATTATCTGTAAGCCTATTTATATTTATTAAAAGCGTTAGGTTAGACCTTAGAAAAAGACAACAGATCAGTACATTATGAGCTTATTACAAAGACATAAGAGTGTCCGTTATTTACCAAGTTAGTTTTTTTGGTTTGGGTATCGTTTAAATTATTTTAAAAAATCCATGTTATTTATTGTCCCATTCATTTGGCATAGGGTTTTTTTACACTTTTTAGAAATTAATTTTTATGTTAATTGTTTTATTGAATAATTTATCAAATATTATTAATTCTCCATCTTTGGGATGAAGAAATTTTGATATGGGCGTAAAAAATTTAATTTGTATATTTTGTTACCAGCTGTTTTGTGCCTTCTTACCTAACAATAGAATGTACTATGTGTGTAGGCGTGTATGCGTTATGCTCTCTTTTGATGAAATTAATCTAAATTCATTATTGCATTCAACTTATCTATACTGCTGCTGTATTTATGTACCTAGTAGCTACATAGTGTACGTACGACAGGAGTCGATACATGATAAATGTTTGTAGGTACAGTTCTATACACAGGTATAGCAATAATGTCTATTATTACTAGCTTTTGCTCTCGGCTTCACCCGCCTTAATTAACCTATCTCACGACATTAGAACTTTTTCCCTGATAAAAGATATTCTATGTCTCCTTCCATACTTCGTGCAATATGTAGATACCATTTCATTATCAGTTAAGTCGTTACGACGTGAAAGCGTAACAAACACACGAACTCGCATTCGCATTTATAATATTCGTTAGGATTTTCACTTCTGATAAAATTAACCTATATTTATTGTTAAATCAACCTTATGGTGTTGTTTCATTTAGCTACATGATGTACATACGATAGAAGTAGACACATAGTAAATGTTTGTACAGTTCAATTGAAAGGTACAGTAATTATGTGTATTATACTTTGCTATTATGCTTTGGCTCGCGGCTGCGCTCGCCTTAAAATAGACTGGACTTATCCCTCAATAATAGTAAAGATATCCTGTAACATTACTTGTACTCCTCACAACGTGTAGACAAAAGTTTATGATGATCAGTTAAGTAATTAGCCACTCCAGTATTGAAAACCATATGAGATTAAGCTCCATACAAACGAAAGTAAGCCTTATGATGCACAGGTCAGAAAACATTTTGGCAGCATAAGTTAAAAAAAAATAGATTTAATACAAGATTTGAATAATAACAAATTATGTAATGTAAAATTACAATTTTTATATAAAATGTATTATTAAATTATTCTTTCATTCCTAAGAACATTTTTTTTTAGTTAACCATGAAGTTTACATTTTATTTATTGTATTTATACTTTTAAGTTAGAAAAATATTTTACATTATATACTTAATTAAATAAATATTAAATTATTATTATATAAATATTTAATAATTTAGACATATGAATAGGATAGCAGCAGTTTCTTAAGCAATTAACTGTACTATTTTCCTGCCTATTTATTTCATATAAAACTTATTGCAAGAAAATATACTAAGAGCAAGCTAAAGGGTTACACCTAAGATTAAAACAAAATCTATACCTATTAATTCAGTTGTCCTAATACTAAAACAAAAGCATTTGTTTTTCTGATATGCAAGGATAGCAGATTTTTATGAAATATATAGGAATCTTCATAGTCTAATATGACATTCTAAAAATTAATTGATATTGTTGTGAAAAAAGGCATAAATATCATGTCTTGAGAGTCTTTCTTCTATAGTGGCCCTTTTTATACTAATCAGTCATACAATAATATTGTTACAATATAAGCAGAAATCAATGAAATTCAAAAACAATTATTATAATTTTGAAATAAAAATAAATTTCAATAATTTATACTTATTAATTTATAAAATTATTTTCAAAACTGATTTAGAAATAAAACAATTACTCCTAGCACTAATAAATAACTCAACATTCTCTACAAAGAATTATTAGCTATACAAAATTCTCTAACCGATCATATATAAAAAGTATATATAATTTTCATTTAATTAAATATATTATTGTAATAGACAATTATATTCTATAAGACTCATAGGCATATATAGGGTACACATACTTAAATGTCTTTGCCGATGGCGGGAAATTTAATTTTTTTTTAAAACATGCGCGGCTTGTCTTCCGCTTAGAGAGCCAACGGATTAAAGCGTTCCAAACAAAGAAACTCATACTCGTATTTATAATCTTAAATAGCGTGTTTACAATACATTATAATTCTCAATAGTATTGTTACGACTATAACATTCTTTTGAGCGCAACACAATCTGTATACGTATTCGTTCTAAAGCACCTGAAAACTCACTTTATTACTTCGAACAGCCGTGACAATCAAATAGTATAGTCAATCCTGTGATACGTTTGTCGCACATTCTATCAATAAAGCCGCGTCTTTGTCAGTACATTATTAAATAAACAATCACAATCGCCCACCGACCGAGTAGTCCGGTGAAGCTGTAAAGACCCTGTCGGGTTAATACCGTAGTCAGTTCGAAAAAAAAAAGCCCACCGACCGCTTGTAAATCGAAATTTCGGATAACATAAATAGTCACTATACTGGATCTATTGTGGTAGTTTAAAACTTTGCTAAATAAACTATTATACTCTTTGAGACATGAATACATTTGTTTGTAAGTAAATTTATTACTGTAAATTGTTTATTGCTAGACGGAAAGGATGATGATTGTGATACCGACACTAGAGCACGTGTAGCGATATCGGTATTGAAACCAAATACTCAATAATGTTTAAATTTAACTTAGCTGCAAAGACTGCAAGAGTCTTGCAGGCCTAGTCTTGTCTTGCACAAGTCTTGCAGGTGTTAGTCTTGGTATTGGTCTTGCTAAAATATGGCGGTCTTGGTCTTGCAAAAACGCAAGAAAAAGACCAAGACTGCAAGAAATTTTGGGCAACACTATCCAACACCAATCTCTCTCGCTTTTGTCCCTTTCCATTTCGTCTCTTGCAAACAAGCCACATTTATGCATCTTCTTTGAAAGACATCCGCTAATTCTCTTCCCTTTCCAGTCATTATTCCCACATTCCAACTCGCAAATCTCAACTTTACATCCCGAATTCCTTTCTTACTTTGAGCCCTACCCTTTTTTTACCCTTAACCCTAATCCCCATTCTATGCTTGTCATGTGGTGAAGTATGATTTGGTTTAATTTTTATGATCAGCCGCCTGCCTGCCATCAACCCTCCTTGGGATTAAGACATAATGCCCTAAGTACAAAAAGTCGAATTATTATTAATCCATAGTACTAGCAAAATACATATTGAATTATAAAAAATATAAATACTTACTATATACGCAATAAAATTTAAGAACGAGAACTAAAATACTAGAACATCAAACTTCCTTTCCACTATTATTTTCGATTACTTCTAAGCAGTACAAGCTTATAGCCGCAACAATTCTTGATTAATAAGACGATTTGTGCACTCTGTACTGCTCCTTATAATATCCCGTTAACATTATGTTGGCATACTAGTGAATTTCTAAGGAACACAAGCTTATGGACGCAATAATCCTTAGTCACTATGACGATTTGTGCACTCCGTACTGCTCCTTGTAATATCCAGTCAGGACTATGTTGGAATACTAGTAGACTTCTAAGCAGTAAAAGCTTATGGCAGCAACAATCCTTGCTCAGTATGACGTTTTTTGGATTAGCGCACTCCGTACTGCTCCTTATAATATCCAGTCAACACCGTGTTGGCATATTAGTGAATTTATTTCGCTTAATAAAAAGAAAGCCGCGCAGCACAAAAATATAAAATAAAATAAATGTTTAACCTGTTTAACAAACTGTATAAAAGAATGTATAAGTACGTTCATTTGTTATTCAATCACGCCTGGAACTCTAATGAAATGTGTTATGACAGTTGATTATGTCGTGTAATAGGATATTTTTCACGGGAACGGGCAATAAAATGCAACTTGCATACGTAGACTGTATGCGATAACAACAGTATATTTTACAAATAAAATAAAACAAAAAACAAAATCTTGATTGTATTGATACATCATGAAAACTATAAAATCAATAATAAGGGGTAATTTAATTAAGGGTATACGACACATTTGTGACTTACCTGATGCCGGGCCCATTGGCCCAATCGCGGGAGGTATACCCGGATACATTTGTTGCATGTATGCCATAGGAGCGATTGCCCCGGGGCACATACCGGGCACGAGGCATGGATCTACACCCACTAAAGAAAACATATAATAAAATGAATAGTAAATAGTCACATCTCATATTCATAGTATCATCATCATCATTATATTAATACGTGAAGCCTAAATTTTGTATCCCTTTTTAACGGAATTGGGCGAACGGATGAACGTGAAATTTGGCATAGTTAAAGTTTATATGGAGGGGAAGTGCAGAAAGCTATTTATTTTATATAAAATGCATTAGAAGTACATTAAATTAATTAAAATATACATTACTCACACTACTGCTTCAATTTTACACAACATATACACACATGTAAATAAAAAAGACATTTTGACATCCGTCAATAAAGGACTTCAAAAAAGGTCGTGAAGGAGGTTGCTATGCTCGACTGTATGTATTATTTTACTCTTACGTTCCAATTACCCTTTTCCATTCTACATTCAACAATGATATTATAACATACAACTATTACTATAATATTTATCCCTTTAAAAAATCAATGAACTATGGTCGAATGTCAACCACTGGGCGCCCACTAGTGTATACAAATATACATATAATAAGAATGATAATCGTGTCTATACTTTTTACATTTTTGTGAAAAAGAATGTTGCTGGTATCTAGGAATACGTAATAAAATAAATTTTAGATATTTTTGAAGAATCTGTCTGTTTGTCTATCTGTGTGTGTGTTTGTTTGTGCACGCATCACTGCTAAAGTGCTTCGTTCAAGATAAAACATCACCAAGAAAATAATAAAGTAAATCCTCGAGTAACATTTAGTTTTTAAATTATTTAAATCGGTCCACTTTATCATTAGTTATTGTGATTTGAAAGACGGTGCGAATAAGTACGAGAGAAGGGTAGGTAAGTAAATGTATTACAGGACCATCGAAAAACTAGTATATATTATTGTATCTATATAATTAAACTAATACAGGTCTGCTGTTGTGCCTGCATCAGTCAAGAACTACTGGCTATATATCGATTCAACTATTTAGTTTTAATTGTTAGGTCCTTATCTTAAAAAAATATCACAGTATCTTAATTAATCACATATTTATGAAAGTTTTAAGAAACTATGATTTTTGAGCACTACGTATTCAGCTATGTGTATTTTATTGCCGTGGGGCAAGAAGTGTGATGGTCTTGCGTAGGAGAACGCAGACGAAATCGCGGGTATATGCTAGCTAATAATAAAATTTTGATTATTTAATAAGTATAATATTAACATTCACAAACTATGGCTTACCCAGAGCAGTAGTAGCACTAATAGCGGGTGGCTCTGTATTATTCGAGTAGAAATATGTTGTACCTCCAACATTTTCCTGCAGAAAAACCTAATGTTATAAATCAAGAACATTTGCACCCGACAGTGGATGTAATAATAAAAATGCTTTTAAACATTTCTATGTAAAATACAACTATAAAATGTCTGTAAATTCAAGAAGAAACGTCCTAACGTCTTATGATAAAGAAATCATAAACCTTTACATCGCTGACTTGGTAATCTTACCACTAAATGCAATAGCAAATTTCCAGAAACATTTTTAATTAATCCATATTAATAAGTAACAGAATTAATGAAGTTAGTAATAATTCTTCTAAACAAATACTGCAGTAACCCACCTGGTGCACCTGCGGTGTTGTAGTCACAACGGTGATTGGTATCTGTACATTTTCGGGAGGTTCTGGCATCAAAGGCGGCGGTGCGTAATAGCTGACCGGTACAAATTCATTCACCAATACCTGAGGATAGTAAATCTGATGTATTGAGGGGGTAGCCTCAATGGTCTGCCAAAGGTAATTCAATTAGAGCTGAAAATAACTTGCCTGCCATTTGTGACATAGTCACAGTATCACGATTTTATCAAAACCGTAATCAGACAATGGTCAAAAAGTAAAGTAACAATCCAATGAAAATGATAAATTGTCTAAAGACATGAAAATAAACGTATGATTTTGTCTAAAAACACAAAATTTTATTTTATTTGAACTTTTGAATTTTTTTATTTTTTTTTCTCGAACTGACCACGCTATTGACCTGGTAGGGTCTTCACAGCTTCACCGGACTAGTGTTTAATATATTTTCAACTAACAATATGATCAATACACAACAATAATCAAACTCAGAACACGCACGCACTACCGCATCCCCCAGAATATCTTGTTCAAACATGATGTATAAAAATTGGGGATGTTCATGAAACAAAAAAACATCGATGTATTTATTGATACGATATATCATAACGTTACGTCAATGTAAAACGATATGAAGAACCAAAACACCAATATCACTACATATTATACAGTACATATAACAATAACAAAGTCCTCTGCCACAGATGTCTGTCTGACTGTCTGTTCGCGATAAATTTAAAAACTACTGAACGGATTTTCATGCCCTTTTCACCAGTAGATAACGTGATTTATGAGGAAGGTTTAGGTATATCATTGGTGTTTTTTATTATCAAGGCGGGACAACGTCCGCCAGGCTCGTTAGTCATTACATAGTATAAAACAAAGTCCCCTACCGCGTCTGTCTGTCTGTTCGCGATAAACTCAAAAACTACTGAACGGATTTTCATGTGGTTTTCACCAGTGGATAAAGTGATCTATGAGGTGTATTTTGGTATATAATTTGTCAAGGATTTTTTTATAATCAGGGCGGGACAACGTCTGCCGATCCCGCTAGTATTGAATAAAATACATCGAGGTATTATATCAATATTGAATAATCTAGTATATCGCATCAGTTCCATATATCGAAGTGAAATATTATTTTTCGATATATCGACGCTAACGTTTATTTGATCATCGATATATATCTAACTCCGCTAATAGAAATTCATAATATGTGACGTTGAATTCGCATGGATAATTACTTACGAATATCGAGGGAAAAAAACCGTTACACAATTTATACATTTTTAATCCAGCATTGAAATATACAAGTGTTTCTTTGTGGGGAACTTCTTTCATATTCGTCGTCACAGTTTGACAAGATCGGCCCTACCACGGGGAACCTCGTAATCCGAATGTCCTAACTCAGTTGACTCCAATGAAACGCCTGATGATCAAGTGCAGAATCTTTCTAATAGATAACATTTGAAGAAATATCACGCCTTTACTTCGTCTTCTGTCACATAAAATACTAGCTATGTTCGCAGCTATGCACATTTTTTTTATTTGTTGTAATTACTGTTCGATGGAATATATAATATGATTTAGTAGGAGTAAAATGGATATTGTGTAAATATTATCTGTATTGAAAGGCAGAATTTGAAGGGCAGACACGATGCTTTTCCATCTCGTTCTGTCGATGGCTTCACACTGCATCTAACTCCAAGTAAGCCCAATCTATGAAGATCCTGCGAGCACAGACCTTCGCCAGGTGTAATTAGGTCGATCATGTCTTAGCCTAGCCTGAAGGATTAAAGTCCAATGTCTGTTTAGGAATATGCCTGTTGTCCATATTGAACATCGCACTTGATGGTCTATGGGATTTTCTTGGCACATTTTCCACAATTCTGCATTGACGATTATCTCTGGCCTGAAGATTCTCAAAATTTGACGTAGGCTGCGGTTCACAAAGATTTAGAGCTGGTGTTTGGAGGTCTTCGGTATTCCTCTATGTTTCAAACCCGTACAGCAAGACCGACTTGACTTTAGACTCAAACATTTTCACATTCACTCTTTTAGAAAGTTATTTGGCTTGCCATACGGGCCCGAGAGATGCAAAGGCGCCCTTTGCTTTGAAGATCCGAGATGTAACATTAAGCGAGATGTTCCTCCAGTTGGTGATACAACACTACCATGGTACGTGAAACTGGAACCTGGTTCACCTCTCGCTCTATTAAAAGCGATATTTTATTATTCAAACTAAATCGCATATCATTGGTCTTTCCTACGTTGATCTTGAGACCAACACGTGCTGCTTAGCGCTGCAAGTTGTCAAGTTTGGTCTGCATGTCAATACGCCTGTGACTAAGCAAGCATACGTCATAAGCGTAATCTGGATCTTGTAGATAATCCGTAAGATATCAACTCAATGCCATGCTAGGCGTTGACCTTGACACGCGACATGATGCCATTCAGAACCACAAATAACAGCACAGGTAACTGTAGGTATCCTTTTCTCATACCAGAGTGCACGTTAATTCTACACTAAAACAACCCATCACGGCGTACCCAGTAGTTATACACAGCCTTAGTAAGGTTAATTATTTCGGATTTTAATCACGCCCATATCGCAGTCCAACGCATCGTGTCGAAGGCTTTTTCAAAGTCAACAAAAACATAGAACATAAATCTCCCTTTGAGATCCTGATGTCTGTTCCATAATGATCCACAGCGTTTGGTCTACCCATGACCGCCCAGGACTGAAACCTGCTTGCTCACGACGGAGTATTGACTCCTCAGTTTTTGAAAGGCGATCCTGCACACAACATTTGGGGGCGATGGACAGTAAGTTGATTTCTGAAACCTGTCATCTCTTCACCTGGCGACTCCTCTTTTTCCCAGATATTTTTAATAGGAGGAATCAAAACTGCCGCCGCTATAGTATTTGCGCATTTACACTTCATTTTTGCAGATTTGCCTTATGCATTTCCGTAAAAATTAAGTCTGACCCTAGGGCTGTTTTCTCTTTAAGCTTATGTTTCGAGTTTGAAATATCTAGGATCGCACCAATTTTCATGGCGATCAGTTGAACGGCACAAAAGTTGATTTGCTGCGGTGCCATGTAATGGTAACCGCGATTTCTACAAAGAAGGGTAGTAGAAGGCAAGCTGCATGGAAAAAACACCAAGAAGTGCCATCGTTGACGGCGATCGGTCAATCGGTATTATCTATACTAATAAGAGGTAAAGTTTGTGAGTTTGTGACGTTGTAAGGGGTAATCTCAGGAACTACTGGTCTGTTTTGGAAATTTATTTCAGTGTTATATAGCTCATTTATCGGGGAAGGTTATAGGTTATATATCATCACGCTAAGACACATAGGTGCTCCACACCAATGAAAAATGTTTCAAAATCGGGATATTTTTTCCTCTTGAGAGCTTCCGCTGCGTGTTAGCGTTAACATAAAGTAACTATTCCACGCGAATAAAGTCGCGGGCAGAGGCTAGTCTTAGATAAAACATCAATTTTTATTTACACAGGTATCCGGTTTCACTTGTTTTACGAATGTGATTAATAATCATGAAGGCTGGATTTTAGTTGTAGATTCACCTTTAGTATAAAAGTTAAACGTTTATACACAAACCTAATTAGAATCGGAAGCATAATTTTCATAAACATGTATTATCTGTTTCGGACTCTTTGTATATGTTATTTCTTTTATTAAAATATATTTTCAACACTGAATAGTTAAAGTGAATAAAATACTTGACAAACGATAAAAAAATCATCATCGAAAAAATTTGTATGAAATAAATACAAAGTAGCGTAAACAATTTCATTAGGCGGTACAAAATTGTCCTATTCCACGACGTAATTGACATCTGTACAAAATCTTATTAGAATTTTTCCACCCGTTTTGGAACGATTAAAAAACTTCATCTATATCTATTCTATACATATAATAAAAATGAAGTGTCTGTATGTAATATCAAAATAAAAAAAATCACTGATTGGGTATGAAAGTATACACGCTTCTGATAACAAAAATGCAATTTTTAAAATTTTGTCTGTCTATCTGTTTGATCCGGGTAATCTTCGAAACGGCTGAACCGATTTTGACGGGAATTTCACTGGCAGATAGAAAAAATTACAGCGCGTTACTTAGGCTTTAAATTACACTATCTGTTAACTGCGGCTTCGTCTGCCATGATATCTTCAAAACGGTTGGACCTATTTCAACGGCACTTTCACTGATAGATAGCTGACCTTATAAAAATAATTTAAGTAATTTTAATTTAGACTAGATATTAACCGTGGCTTCGCTTGCAGTGCTATCTACGAAACGGTTCGACCGTTTCTACGGGACTTTCACCGACAGATAGCGGACATTATAAAAAGTAATTGAAGCAATGCTATCACCAAAACGGTTACATCGATTTTCACGGGACTTTCACTGGTAGATAGGGAACCTAATAAAAAGTAATTGTGGTTATTATATTTTAGACTAGCTGTTACCCGCGACTTTGTCTGCATGAAATTCAGCAAGATTTCAACTCATTCTTTATTTTTAATGAGAGAAATAATTATCGGCTTATTGTTTACAATTCGACATTATAATTATTAATAACATTAATGATATAGATGTCTTCCTAATAAGATCTTAGATTATAAACGTATTACGTAAAGAGTTCCATAATACAATTTGTTGCGGAACAGACAAGCGTTTATTTTTTATATAGTCATTTAATCTTAAGGCAGACAGTAATGTAGGACTGACAATGTAACTCTGTTACTGTAGGACTGTATGTTATAGATAAGTCATAGATGGCGCCATGTTTTAGTTTTCAAGTTCTTTTTCAACCCCAGTTTATTTTATGGTACACGTACTCTGTTAATCTATTTACTACGTGACCTCCCTTTTTCTGTATCAAGTTTTTAGGCAGACTCATTACCCCATAATACCAAATACTTTATCATAATCGTAATTCAACGTGTAATAACTGAGCCACAAGGCAAGGCGTGGCCGAGTCAGCTATTATATTATAAAAACAGGACTTTGTATTCATTGTGACAGACAGGCAAGGCTCGATTTACAATACGATGCCGTCTACAGTTCGATCTCGCTCCGTTCCCGGCCAAGTCATATATACTTACACGAGAAAGAGTCAAGAGAATTCCATAACCGAATCCGATATCGCACCGATACCGATTCACCGAAAAGAATACGTAACTGAAACAAGATCGAACCTGCATGGCTTGTACCGAGTGTAAATATGCTTTTATCTCATTTCGTGCAGCAAGACGTTACTTCTTTTTTTTTCAATTCGTCGTAATAACAAATCGTGGAAAAGTGTTACATCCGTGTTACACTCTACTCGTAACTAAAATATTTATTTGGAAAATGAATATATATTTACTCTATTTATCAAAAAAGCATCGCAAAACATGAAAAAATGTTTCACTAATATTTAAGAGAATTATTTTTTGATAAAAGTGAATTTAATTATTTATGCGCGTAATTAATTTACAACGTTTGATATAATTATTTTTTGGAACTTTTTCTATAAGCGTTTTTTTTTTCGAAAAAAAGTGTGTGGTAAAATCGGCAAAACGTTAAAAAAAATAGTTGATTGTTGCAATTTATAAATATATATATCTAATTATTTTATGTCAACCCTGAATCGATACAAACAGATTGTGAGACTAGCAGTATAGAAACATCGAGATTTGATCGGACCCATGTAAGGCCCTAAAAGCGCAGGCGCGATTCCCGGGGGTCGCAGTCGACGCCACAAAGCTTCCTTGGTTCGATAACGCGCGCATGCGTATTCGAATTGATTACCCTGGATTTTTTTTTCAGATCCCTTTGTTCCTTTGTTTCTACTACACAAATTTAAAAGGATAGAAATAAGGGTATTAAAAAAGAAATTTATATGATTAAATACTTTCACTTCACCTATAAAGTCTTATGCTGTTCTTCGAGAATTATATATATTATATAGGAAAATTACCAATTTTGAGTGTACTCTACCAATTTTCATTAGATATATCAGTGGGGTTTTTATTTAAATAAAAAGAACCAATCTGAATAATCTACCTATCCATAGAAAAGTAATTAATCAATTTGTAAAAATTAGGAATGTACAGGGGGCATAAATTTCATCAGTTCATTATTCCTCGGACTACTAATAACATAAGAGGTATAATTCTTTCAAGTACAATAGAAATAGGAATTCATTTTTATTACTGTTTTGATGTTAAATTAACTAAATTAGTTTGAATCTCTCAAGTCTATTTAGGAATAATAATTTATGATCATGAATCAATGAAAATAAAGTATAGTAAAAAGTTTTCTTTAATAAAGATGTAATATTGAAATTCCTAATATTTTTTTAAGGTAAAACATTACCTTATTTAGTACTTTTATTACAATTTTACATAATGTACCGACTGATTATGAACCTTTTCAAAACAAACATAAAACTCTAATTGAGTTTTCTCTGCTTTCATTTAAAAAATTATTAAATGAATGTGAATAAAGTAATTGTCGGACTTGATAATGTGTTAAATACCTTTTTTACTGCTGGAGGTGAACTCTCTAAGCTCAAGTTCCCCATAGCATGGGCCAGGTTCCTTGTTGGTGTAGTTGATGAATGATTCTGGAAGTAATATTAACAGTAAGACAAAGGATCTAAATGAAATTTTTAACTTAGTGTCCCAATAAATCCTTACCATGTATGTTACAAGCTTGGACTCTTGAGGAAGGCCATTCGGCGGCGAATACGGCAGATACATCGATGGATCCATATCTTCAAACGCGCCTGGAGGCACTTCACCTGTCGGGTAATAAAAAGGATACATCGTGAGATGAAGACTGTCGAATGGAGAATGGAGTATTGATCAACTGCGATACGAAAATGCGATACCTGCGCGTCCGATGTCGGCAAATGCGCTTAGCTTTCAATATTATCAACTCTTCTGTACATATAACTCGTCACTCTAGCCTTACGAAAATTGTACAGGAGAGAATATAACGACACATCTGAGCATTATTGCTATCCTATTTTCTGCGCTATGCAACGAGTACATTCAATGTAAACAGTTCACAAACACGGTGCAGTAGTGACCATTTTGCACTGAAATGCATGCAAATTTCTTGACCGATGCGCAACAAATTAAGCAAACTGTGCAGTATCGATGTTTGATATATAGAATGCACCATACATCATCCTTTGCAGAGGTCCAAGATACATATAATTTACTAAATATATAACGATTTTATGTTTCTACTGATTCAAGGAGTAGAACAAGGATAAAAATATACACGAGTCGCGCAGGACCACAGAATAATAATACTCCAACAACGAACACATAAAGTACTCTGTGTTGTACAGAGCAATGAGACCCCAAAACAGAGATTTCCTACTTTCCTTATTCATGTGTGATGGAATGTTCAGTGTGACCAATTATATTTTTTTAAATAGGACTGAAAGTTCATTTGACATTTTGGGTTCCGAAATAAAATTGACACCGCAAAATGGTTTTTTTCATTTTTGGCGGGATCTTGGAATAGATGTTTGTATTTTATTTATATTTCACTCTATATTTTGTAATAGTGGTAATGTTTTAGGTAATATAGTTTGGTTATTGTGCATAAGTGAAGTGGATGGGAAATAAAACCACGAAACGTGGCTTCTAAATTACCCTAAAAAAATCCCTGGAAGACTCCAACAAGACGATCACCCTCTTTAAGTTCAATTAAATGATCTCAAGGAACTTGTAATATCATTACCTATCATTATCATAGTAGTAGTAATAATCTACTAGAAGATTGGTTGCCAAAAATAAAATAAAGATAAAATATTGTTTCGATGTATCTCTGGTACCAATAAATTTAATAATTGTATAATCGGACCCTGCTGTAATCTCAGGAATTGTGCAATTATAAAACTTTCTCTCTATCAACCATTAAATAAAATACATATGATACACATATGATAATTAATACATATGATGACATGTGTGAAACAATGCCTAGAAATTATTTTTAAAGTATATAAAAAGGTTTCATTTTGCAACATTCACTTAAACGTAATATTGTTTAAAATTTTGAAATTCTAATTATGAAATTTTGGTTCCTACAAATATTTTTTTTTCTGTTATATATTATGTAATACTGATATCTATATCGGATTATTTTACCATATCCATTTGATATCATCGTATTGTATAAGGTGTTTATTATCTAAAGTTATTAAATGCTCTTGTGGGTAACATTATTATGATGTCAAATTTTAATGTCATAATATCAGATTGAGATGTCAGCCCTGTAAAGAAGTCTGTATACGTCAATTCAACTTTCAGTGTTTGTTAGAGATTATTTTTCTTTAGTGCTTTAGGTTTGAAGGCTTAAAATATTATAATTATTAAATAATCAGGAGTTTGAGTATACTTTCTAAAGTATATCAGCAGCGTGGTTAAGGTGATTGAACTTTAAAATGTCTTCATTTTTATCAGCTCCAATAAAATCTTGCACGTCATGATTGCTATTTTTATTAAATGTGACTAGATTACATGTAGATTTTGTTATGAAATCTAATAATATTGTTTGCGATATTAATTATTAATTCATAGTTTATATATTCAGAATGGAGACTTCATATCAAGGAGGTGTGTCTTACGGAAATGGCGAGAATAACTTTCAGAAGCTCTCGTCTACCATAACAAGCAATATTGAGAAAATATCACAGAATGGTATGTTTATCATGTTAAATTTTTTTAAAGAATATAATATATAATAAAGACACGAGAAAGTACGAATGGGTATTTTATAAATCAACATTCGACTTTATTTCTTTGATTCACACATATTTACAAAGTCTTTATCTACTCTGATTGATATGAATTGTTTTATTATTATACTTTATGATACATCACTTTGTCTTTTGTTTTCTATTTGTCTAGATATTATCTCATTTTGTACATTAATGTAACATGTACATTGTACAAGTATATTTTGTACATTTTTATCTAACTTCATTTTGGTATTTCTCATATACATTATTACCTAGTTACTTGTTCTTCTACAATTGCAAAAAAATTTTTGATTGTAATGATCATTTAGGATGCAAATTAACTTATGTTTTACTTCTGTTCAAATGCAATTTGTAGGTAAAGCCTCATTAATATTGGTTCAGTGATTTAGGTAATATTTGCAAACAGATAGGCATTTCAGTTATAATATTTCTATAAATAAAAAGATGACTAGAAATAAAAATGAAAATCTAGATTTGAACGAATGGGTCGTAATTATATCAAAACAACAAATGTACACATATAAAAATACACTAATTACGAAGGCTACAGCCGAAGTGTGCAAAAAATGCAACACTTCTCTATATATTTTAATATAATTAAATTACTACTAGAGAGATGACTACAGATCAATGTTACAATCAGAAGTTTCCTCCTTAGGTGCGATGCCTCAGTCGTAAACTAAATATGCTGAGCAAGTGCTTCAGCTCCTCGTGGCTAGGTGGTGTCGTAACAGCGGGCAGGGGCTTGCACATGTTGCAGTGTTAGCTCTTTAGGTTCGTGCGATGTTTATCTGGGTCACCGCCTAGTCATCGATCTAAGCAGTACGAGGATGTATAACACACTGATGACCAAATATTGTTAGTCAGAATTAGACTATTTCCTTAGGTCAGTTTAAAAATGTCAAGTTGAACAAAATTGAACATGAGAGTATATTTCTGATGATTTGTTTTTTCATTCCTTTATGTTTAATCGGTGATAATTAACATTACATATAATTATGGTTGATAAAGTAGGTCTTAAATTAAAATTGAATGTACTAGAGACTCACTTTTAACTGTAAGTAATATTAACTGCTAAAGTATCAAGACTTCATGGATATATTTTCTACATTAAATTAGAATAAAACCATCTTGTTTTAAAAGACAACTAAAGTAAGTTGTATTTTTCAGTATCATCAATGTCAAAGATGGTTAACCAACTCCAGACACCACAGGATTCTCAAGAACTTAGATCTCAGTTGTAAGTATTATTATAAACATATTAGAGAAATAAAACTGGTTTGTATTTAAATAATTGATGAATATTAATCATTACTCTATCTACCTAAATTAGTTAAGTATCTATTTGTATGTTGTGGCATTGCAATCTGAAATTTATTCTAGAACAAATGAATAACTTCGCCCATTAATGAACTAGAAAAATAATAAATATATAAAACTATGTAACATGTAAGATATTATAGCTGGAATTTTTAAAATTATTTTATAGAAAATAACATTGATAATTAAACTCTATTGACAGACGTCAAATTCAAAATTACACACAAAACCTTGCCAAGGACACTTCAACGATGATCAAGGATTTAATGAAGCAGCCAAATGATTATCCTGGAAATAAACTCATCAGGGAGCGCCTCAGTGATGAGTTCATGGCAACATTAAACAACTTTCAAGTGAGTTATAGCTTGATTACATATGTTAATCCTGTTACATATAGATTATACTACTATTTCATTATTATTATATACAAAAACAAGCAGTTTGAGCAATTTATAATATGAGGCCACGTGAATCATTAAAGACTAAGTTTCAGGAATTTGGTGTCTTAACTCTGCCCTCCCAATATATTCTTGATAATTTAATGTATGTCTGCAAAACTTAGATATGTTTGATCTAGTAAAAGACCAGCATAATTTAAATACTAGAAACAGCAACAAATTGGTCATTCCATGCTTCAGGCTCACTAAATCCAAAAACAGTTTTTTAGGTAATAGTGTTAGGTTTTATAATAAAGTCCCAAAACACATTACCAATTTGCCTGATAGTGAGTTCAAGAACCATGTCAAGCGGGTTTTAATATCTAAAGGCTATTATTATAGGGTGGATCAATATGTGAATGATTGTGAAGTCGAATGTAAATATTTATGTTACTGTACAAATATATGACATGAAAAAATAAACCAGATCGAGTTTCTTGCCCCTTCTTCTCGATGACTGGGCTGTTTTCCGAACCAGTAGTAGCTTTGACGTTCATAAGCGCCTTCTCAGGGCCTAAATTGAATAAAGGATATTTTGATGAAGTATTTTTTCTTCTATTGTATATAGTATTCAATCTGTAGGCACACTAATATTATATTCTTTAACAACATATTGATAATGTTGTCTGTATAATGCAATATTTATGTTAAAGGTAGAGTATATAAATTTTACTACTGCTTGATCACACAGTGGAGTTTTGTGTTACTCATAATAGTGAGATTTTTGGACTTTTAACATGTGTTAAAAAGTGGGGTATTACCGTATATAGGAGAGGAATGAATATTATTTGTACTTGTATATATATTTATAAGTCATGATGATCAAGCGGCTTGACTGGTGAAATATAGATCTCAAGTCGGCAGGTTTGAACTCCTGCATGTACAAATTTTTTTTTATCTGTGTGTAACAGTGTGTGAAGAAACAAATTGTGAGAAAACCTGAACCTAATCAATGTTTTTATGGTACCCATGTATATGGTAAAATATAGAACTATGTATTTCTCCGAGTTTGAAATTGCCAATATGTTGTGAGCTGTCGGGCAGAGGGGTTACTTAGAGGCTGATGATGATGTATTTATTGATACTTATATTCGATCATCATTGTACATTGTACATCAGAGTACAGGTGCCATTGACTAATTCAGTTTTTGAGCCAATACTGTATATGAAAAATTTAACATCACATACTTTATTTTACTCACACTGCCACACGTATTCCTTACGCTATACAGCAGTGCTCGTGTTATTATGTTTTGATCTGAAAGGTGTGGTTGATATATGGCTGTGACATCGGAGCATTCTAACTAATCCTCGGAAGTAAAACTTTATTTCGATTGACTTGGTTTTGTAATTGGTTGTGCAAAGCAATAAGCCACAGTGACCACTTAACATAAGGAGGATTGCATGATTACTACTTCAAATGGTGTACAATATTTCCATAAAAATAATGTAGTATAAATACAAATGTGAAGTTAAAGTGAAATTTTATTGTCAGAGCTTTTTAAAATTAAACATTAAGTAGACTAAAACAGCTGCTCCTTAAGAAAGAGTTACTTTGATATAATGTATATTAAAAAGGTAATATATATTTATGGGTACTTTTTTTAACATTGTATATTTTCATTTTATCCTCGGTTTAGTGATTGTTTAAATAAATAAATTTGCCATTTTTTTAATTAATAGAACTGTGCCTTTTACAAACATGTTTTATCTTGATATAATGGAATGAATATGGAATTTACACTATTAGTTCCTGATAAATTTATGTATAAAAATTGTTTTATCTGCTATGAACTACATGTTTAGCGTTTTGGACATGGTTAAACAATAATGCTAATGAAATTATTGATAACATTATTTACCAGTTATAAAGTAAAAATCATTAATATTTACATACAATATATCTATATAAAACGATAAGCAGTGGTTGATATATAGAGGGAATGGAAAATATTATTTCATAAAATACAAATTGACAGGGATGCTGAACACAAAAAAAATAATTTAATTAGTCTTTCTTTATATTGTAAGATACCGCAGGATTCTCTATTACTATTGCAAATGTATTATTTTAAATAATGCTATTTATTAATAAGAGTTATTCAACAAAAGTGTTAATAAGATAGTGACAATAATGCTTACAATTATAACATTTCCTATAATATATTTAATGACTCCAAACTAAACTAACACCTTAACTTTCTACATCACTAACTATCCTGAAAAAGAAATTAGTGGAATTACATAGAATTCAATGTACATACCTATAACATTGGCTCTGTTTTTCATACTAAATCATTCTCATATAGTAAATCGTACTTATTTGTCAATTCATTTTTGTTGTTACTACAGACGTTCGACAATTTCGTTCGCCATAACACCTGTTTTTATTTACATCTATCAAAAGTAGACATCAATGGTATTACTTTATAGGATAGTGACATACATTTTTTATTTGTTTTACATCGTAATATATAATCATATCATTATACTAAATTGCAATCATTAAATTCATGGTGAAATGCCTGTAATTATATTATGTGTGTCATATTGTTGTATACTTCTAATTAAGGAACCTTCTTCATAGTATTTTGAAGTTACCATTCGTTCATACTTTCTTTGGTCTACCACTATCACTGCATATTATAAAACAAAATCCTTTGCCACCGCTGTTTATCTGTCTGTCTGTTCGAAAACTACAAAACGCAAAACGACTGAACGGATTTTCATCAGTAGATAAAGTGATTCATGAGGACTTCAAGGTCAAGGTATTTTTTATTATGTGGGAGGGATAACGTCCACCGGGCCCGCTAGTGTCTTATATGTCACCTTCATTATTATCCATTACCTTCACTCTTCTGATAATATGGGTTTTATTCCTCATGCCAACCCATTAATTCCCAACCTCTGTGTCACTGGTGCTATTTTCATTTTTCCTTTATATATAAAATATTTTGCAATATTATGTTTAAGAATACACAGATATTCTGTAAATCAATGAGAGTTTCCAACGATAACGATAGGTAACATACCTATATTTTCTCAGATTTAAACAAAAATTGTCTTTGTTTGAAATATCTGCAACAAATTATAAGCAAGATATATCATTAGCACTAACGGTGTTACTTATAATGTTAAGAATGTCATTATTATTCATTTTTCTATTTTGTAACCACAGGCCACACAAAGATTGGCAGCTCAGAAGAGTAAGGAGGATGTAAGGAAAGTGAAGGCTCAGACCATAAACATTGGAGATCCTTTTGCTGCTAGCAGTGAGTATTTATTATAAACATGCTATACTTTTGTTTCATTTCTGATACTCGATAAGTTTATATTATAATTATTAAGTGTTAATGGCCTCGTAAATTATTACTAGAATTATCTTTCTTATTAATTATTAATAAATTGGATATCAGTAATATCAATGAATTATAATATGATAAGTGTGATAAAGTGATGTTTCATTGCTGTGTAAATAACGATTTTGTCTGGTTTGTATTATTGTTTTTTTAGCAAAAGTATGTTTTATAGAACCAGATTTACAGCAACATTAATACTTACTCTAACTAGTCTTATAAGCATATACATGTAATATTTGTTTATTGTATGGTACAAGGAAAAACCCACCCACCATTTTTGGTACCCTTTACTCATGAGACTTGTTAATTAAAGTTTAAATCAACATAAGAATTAATTGCATTTTGAAATATTTTTTTCCTGATCATTAGTATGTCACTAACAAAAAATAAACGATATAAGATATAATAAATTAGTTGTATTAATATTATAAACATGAAAGTTTGTGAGGATAGGTGGATGTTTGTTATTCTTTCATACAAAAACAGATCAATGAATTTTAATGAACTTTCACATTGATATCTATACTAATATTATAAAGAGGTAAATTTTGTCAGTTTGTTACATTATAGGGGGGTAATCTCAGGAACTACTGGTCCGATTTGAAAAATTATTTCAGTTTTATATAGCTAATTTATCGAGGAAGTTTATAGGCTATATATAATCACACCAAGACTGATAGGAGCGGAGCACTAATGAAGAATGTTTCAAAATCAGGGATTTATTCATCTTGAGAGCTTCCGCTGCCTGTTAGCGTTAGCCCAAAGTAACTATTCGACGCGAACGAAGTCGCGGGCAGAGGCTAGTCATTTATAACGTTATAATCGCGGACGAAGTCGCGAGCTACTGTTGTAGCTTGACCTGAAACTTGCTAAACGATATATTTACTTAGTTTATTAATTTAACATTATGGTTCTATTAAATTTTACCTCGGACAAAATAATTATGCTTAGTATAATATATTCAGAGCAGAACGTGATTAATATTGAATCTGAGATTATGATTCATGTTTTGTAACTGGAAATTAAGTGATACATTATATTCTAGTTATACAGGTAAATCACGTTCACTGTTGTACAGTTCAATTAATTTTAATTAGAGATTGCGTTTTTGTGAAAGTTGCTGTATAATAATATAATTACAATTAAAAAAAACAATGTAGGTTAATATGTCAATAAATATTTAAATCAAGTTATACAATAAGTTATTATGATGCTCTTTAAAACGAGTAACTTATTATTTATTGTTGACCCTATGATTGTATATAGGCAATGAGCTATTTTATCTATAACTAGGGGGCCGGTGATCGTTATCCCACCCTGATAATAAAAAAAAACGTAGAAAAAATATATACCTAAACCTTCCTCATGTATTACTTTATCTTCTAGTGAATGAACCGGACGAAAATCCGTACAGCCGTTTTTGAGTTTATCGTGAACAGACAGACGTGGCAGAGCACTTTGTTTTATAATTTCTCTATGATTTAGGAGACAAGATCGTGGTTGGAAACACTCTATTTCCATAAAGTTATATAGAGTTATAAATGTACGGTATTTTCACCCAAGTCCACCTGTAAATTTTTGGAACCGATGACAATTTGTAAAAGTCTGTCATCAACAAGTTCCTTCGAAGATGTTGAAAACGTGTCGACACAATTACAACAACAACAGAACAAGAAAATTATTGTTTCCAAGTGCTTTTGGCATATAGCTGTATACATTATTTTGCTACCTTGGTCTTATTTATACACGGTAATGTTATAAAATGTATTACGTTTATCAGATGCTAATAACAACAAAGAGCTAATGGAAATGGACGATGCCAGTCTTCGTAAACAAGAACAACTCAATATGCAGACCGAACAGTCCTTGATCGAGCTCGAAGAACGTGAACGAGATATACGACAACTCGAGGTGAGTAAACACGCGAAGTTCCTATAAAATAACATTTTCCACAAATCTGTTTTTTGTAAAATTGATTGTGTCTTGAGAGCTAAGTGTTTTATTTAGACTGTGGTCACTCCATGTTTCAGCCTCACCAAGACCAGTAACAGTTTTTTAGGTAATAGTGTTAGATTTTATAACAAACTCCCAAAACACATTACCGATTTGCCGGATAATAGGTTCAAATATTATGTCAAGCGGGTTTTAATACATAAAGGCTAACAGGGTGGATCAATATGTGAACGATGGCGATGTCTGGAAGTGACGCCTCTCTCTGTGCATCCACCAAAAACGAATGTAACTTTTATAATAAAAAATATGTTATGTAGTATGAAAAGATAAACCAGATCGAGTTTCTTGCCGGTTCTTCTCGATGACTGGGTTGTTTTCCGAACCGGTGGTAGCTTTGACGTTCATAAGTGCCTTCTCAGGGCCTAAATTGAATAAAGAGTATTTTGATTTTATTTTTTCAATTATTTAATTATAGTTTTATGATTATTAATTGATTACTGCAATGCTTTTACATATTTTAAATTATCTATTAAATTTTACCACTATATTAAATGATATTAAACAATATTATTTCTTAGCTGTTATAATAGTAATTTGTTAAGTATTCTATATATTGGTAAAAATCCTGTCAAAATTGATCCAGCCTGGACAAATAACAAACACTTCAGTTTAATTGTATGTATAGATTAACTTACATTTGCATTATTCTTAAAGGATAATAATATTATACTTGAAAGTATCGAGTTGAACTCAGTGTTTTTAATGTAATTATTGAATATATTTCCAGAGTGACATAATGGATGTGAATCTGATATTCAAAGATCTCGGTACGTTGATACACACTCAGGGCGAAATTGTGGACTCTATCGAGGCAAGTGTTGAACAATCGGCTTACAACGTCGAGACCGGGCATCAGCAACTCCAGGAGGCGGCCAATTATAAGGTATATTTCTTTTTTAATAACTTCTACTCGTTATTTCGCTCGTGTTAATGTAAATATAAATATTATCTAATGAAGATGATTTTTTACAATTTTTATGGATGAATGACATTTGACAGGAGAGAGTGGAAAAAGAAAACATGTTGTGCCGACCCTACTTAAGTGGGATAAGGGTAATGATGATGATGATGATGAATCATGCTCAATCCTTTTCTGTTTTCTGACAATATGTACTTGGAAAATTTCATGATAATCGGTTCAGTAGTTAAGACGTGAGAGTGTAACAAACATAGAAATTGTAATTCACATTTATAATATTAGTTATCTACGACAAATCAGGTTATTGTGTAATGGAAATCTAGTGGACTAATTCTCTATAGAGTTATCGTTTAATATTATCCTAACTATGGCCTAGTCCCTTAGTTTCTAAAATGTCCGCGGGAGACTCGACAGGGATCTACGTTGGCGTGACAAAAAAAATGGAGGTTCACAATTCCTAAGCGGGGGTCCACGAAAATAGATCTACTACCCACCTCCCTTTCCCTCTCCCCTCCCCTTCCCTTCCCCTCCCCCCAAACACGGGCTGACAACGCACTTGCGACTCCTTTGGTGTTGCAAGTGTCTGTGGATGGTGGAGATCACTTAACATCAGGTGACCCATCTGTTCGTTTGCCATCTATGATATTAAAAAAAAAACTAAAATGTTGGCTTAACTTGACTTATCAATGCTGGCAGATAATAGTTTTTTTTTTTTTTGTCATAGGTGGCAAACGAACAGGTGGGTCATCTGATGTTAAGTGATCACCACTGTCCATGAACACTAACAACACCAGAGGAGTCGCAAGTGCGTTGCCATCCTTGGGGGGAAGGGTTAGGGGAGGGAGAGGGAGAGGAGCGAAGAGAGGGGAGGAGAGGTGGGCCTCCAGTGCTCTCACTGACCGAACGAAACGCAACAATGCAAGCACAGTTACTTCACGTCGGTGTTTCTGTGGGTCGGGTGGTACTACCCCGGACGAGCCGACCCATTCATGCTGAAACCAGTAATAGTTTCAGTGTGGCTCTACCACCATCAAGAGTTTAAGAAGCTTAACGACTGTTACTTGTAACAACTTCCACATTCCGTACAACGTGTCGAGATTTCCGTAGTTAGATCTAATCTTCACAATTTTTTTATCGAGTTTTGGGAATATGGTAGGTAATTAGCTGCAGGAGCGCCACCGGAACTAGCTAAATCTTGAAAGTGGTCTATGAGATAAAACGTCTGGGAACCTGTAGTCTAGTCGAAGTATAAGTGAAATATACAGACTGGAAACGATAAAGCGTTAACAGGCGATTATTATCATAAAATATGTGATATGAAAATCGATAGCAAAACTACGTCGTATTATTAATAAAATAACGTTAAATGTAATTATGTATATATAGTTAAATATAATACACTCGTGGTCATGTTTAGAGGAACGAGAAAAAGAGGTAGAATAATAAAAAAATGATTTCTTATGGTCATATATATTTGCAATGGTGGTAGAGCCACGCCGAAACTATTACTGGTTTCAGCATAAATGGGTCGGCTCGCTCCCGGTACTACCACCCGACCCACAGGACACCAACGTGAAGTAACAGTGCTTGCATTGTTTCCCCTCCCCTCTCCTCTCCCTCTAAAACCCCTAACCCTACTCCCAAAGGGTGTCACCGCACTTGCGACTCCTCTGGTGTTGTTAGTGTCCATGGACGGTGGTGATCACTTAACAGCAGGTGACCCACCTGTTCGTTTGCCACCTATGAAATAAAAAAATATCATATGTAGTTTGAAAGATTTTGAATAGAATATTATTTACGACTTTTGTTTTGTTTTTTGCTGTCTGATAATTTTTCCATACGTAGTGTGTGAATTCTACATGTTTTGTTATTTTTACCAACATTTAACATTGGTGTTATTTTTTGACAAAAAAATTGACTAAAAGTGACTAATATCTAATAGGATAAGAGTTATTACTATATTGGGCAAAGAAGCTTCGCAATAACTTATTATTCCTAATGATACCTAAACGTATAAACGCTTATTGTGGATGATCTTAGCGTAAATATAATAAGAACGCAAATCTCACGTGTATATACTTTTTCGATTTTTGTGGTAAAAAAAAAAATAGCGGGTGTCTTGGAATAAGTAATATATTTCAATCATTTTTTTTAAATATTTGTCTGTTTGTTTGTACACGTATCGCTGCTAAAGTTCTGGGTTCACAATAAAACAACACCAAGAAAGCATATCTTCGAGAATATTAGTAATCACTGTAAAAACATAACGATCCACGAGGACGAAGTCGCGAGCACACAGCTAGCAGCTATATAAGATTCTAGATATTTCTGTAGGACTTTTTAATATATACAATACCGTAGTACATTATTTCAATATACTTGTGTGTTTAATTAGCATTTCCTTATATTAAACACATAAACCTTTCAGAAGATATTCCCCTAATGATACACAAACGGATGCAAAATGCGGCTTTGTTTTATACCATATATTATCATAAATTATATTTTTTTCAGAACAAGCTGAGGAAGAAGAAAGTCTACTTGGCTCTTATTCTCATTATCATACTATCGATCATACTTATCATTCTATTGCGTCATTAAACGCTTTCACTTATATTGGACGATTATATAAATGTCAATCTGCAGTTAGCTGAAACGTAAAATGTTTAGCATAATGTTTATAGTAATGTAATGGAAAATTAGACAACATTTTGAAGATATTAATATTAACATAATCGCTTAAAAATAAAACAGTAATTTGTTTATAAAAGAAAAGTGATAATTAAAACAGATTGTATTTTGGGGATTTATTTTTTATATATAAGTGAATTGATATGGAATGGACATGGGAATGATTTGTGGGCGGGATGAAAATGCAGAATTTAATACTGGTTAAGACAGTTTGACGTTTGTTTTTTTTCTAGTTTACTACTTGACATCAAAATGTGACAGGGAGTTAAATATGATTTAAGGAATTGATTTGAAAATATATATATTTGTATTAACTTTTTCATTTTGTATATATTTTTTATTCGTAAACATACTAAAAGTGGTTATACGACTGGTCCCCATATTATATCTTCAAATTGTTATCAATAGTAATAGGTCCCTAGTATATATCATGACATTTTACAATCAAATTCCATATATAATATATAAATAATGGATTCAATGTATAACCAGAATCGTAGCTCCGTAAATAAGTAGTCAGTAAGTAACGTAATAATGTATTCATTTTCAATAGTTGCCGGCAAATACGCGGCGATCCTTTATCTTTGTTGTGACAATGTATCAGACGTTATCAAGGAGAAATCTGTACAGATTTCCCTTTATGGTGGATGAAATAAAAAATAAATCGATTTAATAGTCTTAGAGTACTGTCAGATACACTACATTATAATGTCTGAATTTTTCGTGAGCACCACAACCGGCCTCATAAAGTTTGTGATGCTTTTTCATTCCCACAAATCTAGTTAAAATATAAATCATTGTTTCTATATAAAGTACTCACCGGTTACCTACAGATGTGTTTTGTTATAATTCACCAAAATACGTCTACAATTCAAAGTTACAAGAAGCGAAATCCTTAATTTTTCACACCCGCAAGCATACTCTTTTAAAGAAGAATCATAAAATCCGCGTCCTTTAATGTAATTTTTTTAAACCGATTGAAACTGAAACACATTGATCCATCTGCTTCTTGAGCTATTTTCGTTATATTTGTACGCCACTTAAATATAATACTAATTATTAAAAATTAATATTAAGACACATAAAATAGATTTAAGTTAGTCATATCATTAGAGGTTTATTCCGTTCGTGACATTTGCAGTATTTATGTAATATTCCTGCCCTTAAATATAAAAAAAGGCTAAATATAGTTTCCGTCGAAAATGTAACTATTAGTTACCAGAGTTAATATTTAACGCCTCTATTAATGTTTAGTTCAATATTCATAATTTCATATAGATAAGTTTTACCGGATTTTGTCAGGCATATTTTGGTTAATAAAAAATCAGTATGAATATACACATATATGTAATATATTTGAGCCAAATAAGTTAAATAACTCTTCCTTCAATAAATTAATAATTTATATGAAGTAAACATATTATGTATCTTATTTTTTTTTTTTTTCGATCTGACTACGCTTTTGACCAAGCAAGGTCTTGACAGCTTCACCGGACTATCCCTTACATATGTATCGATTCAATGTATTCTAACGTGTAATAACCGTATTGTATTTTAGTATGGTAAGGACCAATTCTCGCAACGTTGTCAGCTTCCCGTTGTAGTATATCGTATTAGTATTAAAGAACATTCATTCCACGAATCGCATAGAATCGCGCTTTATATTTAACAAATATGATTTTACGTTCGCTGACTTTAAATTTGATGTATTTATATCATGTGTTAGATGAATAATTAATACAAATTTGAAATATTCCTTTTAATGTATTTTACACGGTTTTGCTATTTTATACCTGTACCGTGTTATTATAAAAAAGTTATATATGTATTGAATACTTGCTTTAAAAAAGTTTGGGTACTTTCGTATTAAATGCACCGCGCTCGCCGACCGCTGAGCGGCAAGCTCGTGTTATTCTTTTTCGCATGTCTAACATAACCTAACCAAACCGAGATAAAAGAGCAAGATGTCGAACGTTCCGCGATTGCGGTGCATTTAATACGAAACTTTTATAAAACAAGTATTCAATACGTATTTAACTTTTTTGTGATAACACCGATATTGTTTAATTTAATGTCTGCACTTGTGACTTTGCGATCGTTACCATTTGACATTATACATTCTAATTTATGTATAGATTTAAAAAAAAACTGACGTATTATTTGTTAATAATTTGAAATCGTTATATGAAAAGAAATAAGTTACTAATTCATTATATTGTAGGAACTTTTTTTGTGATATGTATAAAAATATTGGTTCAATTTGGTGTAATATTATGAACGAATCACTTGTTCAATTTAATTTTTAAAATAATATCATGGACATCTCATGTATTGAATTATTTATTTTAAACATTATCATATGTATAAAGCGCTTTAATTTTTCGCCTATATTGTATATTTTTTAATACTTTTGTTCAATTTGTTTGTGGAATTAATTATTGTAAATATACGTCACTTTATTAATGGTTCCTGTATTTTCATTTATTTACCCGATCATTTATATTTATTACCTAGCGGAAGCCACAACGCCGCACGCGTTTTTAAAAATTGTATTAAATAAATATAAAATTGTAAGATCATGTACAATTATATAAATGCTCTTTAAAAACAATTGTAAGTTGGGTTTTGGGGTGTAAGTGGTGTCGAATAATATCTTAAGACTTGAGACATCCAACCTCACCTGCACCCTGCTGAGTAACGAGGCAATGGCCAAAGGTAGGGTTTTGAAGCCCGACTGGGTCGCGACCACCATGCATATGGCGACAAAGCCCGTCATAGTGATTCGCTTCTGCGGGTCGCGTTTCGGGATCAGCCTGTGCATATCCAGCTTTTTACAGGCCGGCATGACAACGGCGACCGGCGATGGATACTGTGTCACTCGGTGGTCGCCATTGTTTTTGGATTGTACTGTGCTTACCATCAGGAATAAGGCATTTTGCCGTGCCACAAAAAAAAAGTACGACACGCACGCCACTTACAACATATAACGTATATATTAGATGTACAAATACTAACAGTGTGTCAAATGAGGTTTATCAGCAACATATTTGGATCCTTACCCCACCATATAACTACCTCAGTGCTCACTTACATTGTATAAGAAACTAATGAAACAACGACTTATAGATAAATAATGATATAATATGCACATATAGTCAATAAGTAATACGTTTAAGGTCTAATGTTTTATTAAAAATACCCCTTCTATCTTCAAAATTACTATTAATAATTATAATATTGAATTGTAAACAATAAATGAGCTGATGTCTCGAAATCTTGCATAAATATAAATCAAGATATAAAACTTTATATCTGTCTAAGCAGTTTTTAGTATTCGACAATTTAAATAGTGCTCATTAAACTCGATACAATTTTCTTATACTATGGGTACTGAGTTATGTAGGCGCAAAAATAAAACAAAATGGCCGCTAAAAAGAAAATAGAAATCAACTTACATACATAGATATAGATATATGAATTTCAATTATATTTATTCTTGGAGTTCAGTACAACGCACGTCTTACGCACATGTTTTTATTAAATTCATGTGGGCGAAGTTGCGGGTTACAGCTAATGTCAAATAGAATAACCTAAATTACTTCTTATAAGGTCAGCTATCTGCCAGTGAAAGTCCCGTGAAAATCGGTCCATCCGTTTTGGAGATAGCACTGCGGGCGAAGCCACAGTTAACAGCTAGTCTAAATTACTTTTTATAATGTCCACTATCTGTCGGTGAAAGTCCCGTAAAAATCGATTGAACCGTTTTGGAGGTAGCAGTGCGGGCGAAGCCAGGGTTAATAGCTAGACCAAATTAAAATAGGTTAAATTACTTTTTCTAATGTCCGCTATCAGTCGGTGAATCGGCAATAATTATTATTAGCAACTTATAACCCAAATACAACATTTTATTGAAATAACTTTGAAAATCAGAGAACTTTCATACTAAACTTGCACCCCCCTTTACCCCCGTAAGGGATCATTTTCGAAAAATTATTTTACACCTGTTTCAATGAAAAACCTTCATACTAAATTCCATTCCAATAACTTCAAAAACGGCAAAGTTTCATATGAACTTTTAACCCATTTTACCCCCTTAGGGGGTGAATTATCAAAAATCCATTCTTGTGCTCCCCTACGTTATAAAAGAAATTCCTGTGCTAAATTTCAAGTTTCTAACCCTTATAGTTTAGGCCCTGCGTTGATATGTCAGTCATTAAGTCAGTTTTCCTCTTTTTATATATGTAGATATTACATACAGATACTTCATTTTTTTTATATGTATGGATGATCAATTAAAGATGGCGCTGTTGGGAGTGTAGAGCAAGACGTCCTGAGGTGATAGAAAGGAATAGGAATAGAAAATGTATAACTTCCGGAACCTAGAATAAGATAAATGATTTCCTCCCTAGATGCCTCGTTTTGAAATTTATAAACTATATATTTTATATAGTTTTGTAGATTGAAACAAGATGCTGTGATTGGTTGAACATAATCGTTTGTCCAATTTGTGGACGAATAATAACTATATGGAATGTATTTAATTGGTTAAAAAATTGGTTACTTAAGTATTAACATCACCGCGCGCTTGGCGTCCGGCTCGCGCTCTCTTTGTTACGCAAGTCTAACCTTTTTTTTTATAGTAGCACGGCAAAGTGACTGCACTGTGCCTGATGGTAAGCACAGTACAATCCAAAACAATGGCGACCACCGAGTGACCCAGTATCCATCGCCGGTAGCCGCTGTCATGCCGGCCTGCGAAAAGCTGGATGTGCACAGGCTGATCCCGAAACGCGACCTGCAGAAGCGAATCTCTCTGACGGCCTTTTTCGCCATATACATGGTGGTTGCGACCCAGTCGGGCTGTAAAACCCTACCACCCCTAACCTAAACAACTTAGACGAAACTGTTTAAAGATACTTAAACTGTTTAAAGAAAGAAGAAGGTTGATATGAATTTTCATCAGATAAGTGGTAATTTTGTCTATTAGCAACTTGAGGATGTTTAAAAGTTTAAACAAAACAGGTTAGTGACGGTTAGGTGGATTGGCGGCTCGAGCCGGCTGCGGTAACGGTCCTATATTTTACAACTGTGTGTACTATCTTACCAAATTTCGTGTAAATCCGTCCAATAATTCTCGCGTAAATGTCCTCTTTTTTGTGTTTTCTTATAAGTAAGATAAACAAATATACAAATGTGTTATATATGTAAAACATGTCCTAAATGTTATATCGGTGTATAAACTATTCCATACCAAATTTCGTTAAAATCCGTCAATTGGTTTTTGCGTGAATTCCGTACAAACGACACACAGACAAAAGTTTTAAAAGCCATGGAATGTGTTCTGTCATTGATTCTAAGCCTCACGAGAGTATTTTTTCTGTAAAATATTTAATGTACAGATTTCGTCCCGTTAGACTTTTATTATATGTATAGATGTGAAAACATATCCAAAGTAACTTTTGATGCTCACATATATTCGTAATAGAAAATTAATCAGGCGAAATCGAGGATCAAAATTTTCAAACGGATATCGAAGAGTGAAATTGGAAAGCTAAATACGGAAATAGCACCACGATTGCATTGGACTCTGAGATACTGTTCATGTACACATAGCACGGTATACTGAAGACCAGACAGTAAATGAGCCTCAGTATTTTGCATACGTGAAATAAGCGAATGAGTTTCAGTCTGTGAACTTATTTGTGTATTTAGACTCGTTGCGATTGGTTCGTCAAGGTGTAGAGATTTTTATATAACGCCGTTTTTATGAAGATCAAAATACACATAGTGCTGACCTATAAATTGTTAGGGCATGGCTTTCTCCTGCTATGTCCATATCCGCTGTGGATAAAGAAGTTCAGTTGAAAGGAGCCTGTTTCATGAACTTAATGTTACGTAAAAAAAGTTAAACACGATTCCATAGGCTTCTGAAAATTGAGTATATTGACGACTACTTCGTAGTGGCCTATGGACTTCTAGGGTATTCTTATGTTTAATTTGGGAAAGTATTATTTAATTTACAGTGGTGGTCGTATAATTAGAAACACTACCATCGGTCCTTGACATTATGTGAGATACTTCACAATCGTTTTTATTTTGAAATCATTACATAGTATAAAACAAAGTCCCCTACCGCGTCTGTCTGTATGTCTGTTCGCGATAAACTTAAAAACTACTGAACGAATTTTCAAGCGGTTTTCACCAGTGGATAAGGTGGTTTATGAGGAACGTTTTAGTATATAATTTGTTAAGGATTTTCTTTTAATTAGAGCGGGACAACGTCTGCCTGGCTCGCTAGTTAAACAATAAATAGGACAACAATATGTTCAACGATTTATCATTTATTCGAAAAACAATATAAATCCCACTACACAAGTGCAGTTTCAATATTACATTACAGACAAACATTCAAATCAGTTTTAAGGTATGAACAAAAATGGTCAACTAATTAGAAACAACAACAAAAAAGTATATGAAACAACTTTTTTTTAAGTATTCGTAATTAGTATTGTTATTTACGAAATATCTACTATCCACAGCCTACCAATAGTTATAATTAATAATTAGTGGCGTATCCCTTATTTTCAATAATAGCACTGCAACGACGTGGCATTGGTTCAATCAATATCATACATTTTTCTAGGTTTTGAATTCCATGCTACAACAAATGCTTCATATAGTTCGTTTTGATTGGTGTAACGTTTGTTTGAGACTTTCTTTTTAACAATATACCAGAGATTTTCTATAGGGATTAAATCCGGACTATTTGCTGGCTAGTCTAAAACGGATTTACACCGTTCGCTAAGGAAACATTTGACGCTAGTGGCCGTGTGTTTAGGGTCATTGTCATGCTGAAAGATCCAGGTTACAGGCAAATGATCGTTCGAGTAGGAAATCATTGTGTGCTCTAAGATATTTTTGTATTGCCATTGATCCATTGTACCTTCAATCTTCCGAACGAGTCCAACTCCACATATAAAACAAAGTCCCCTACCGCGTCTGTCTGTATGTCTGTTCGCGATAAACTTAAAAACTACTGAACGAATTTTCAAGCGGTTTTCACCAGTGGATAAGGTGGTTTATGAGGAACGTTTTAGTATATAATTTGTTAAGGATTTTCTTTTAATTAGAGCGGGACAACGTCTGCCTGGCTCGCTAGTTAAACAATAAATAGGACAACAATATGTTCAACGATTTATCATTTATTCGAAAAACAATATAAATCCCACTACACAAGTGCAGTTTCAATATTACATTACAGACAAACATTCAAATCAGTTTTAAGGTATGAACAAAAATGGTCAACTAATTAGAAACAACAACAAAAAAGTATATGAAACAACTTTTTTTTAAGTATTCGTAATTAGTATTGTTATTTACGAAATATCTACTATCCACAGCCTACCAATAGTTATAATTAATAATTAGTGGCGTATCCCTTATTTTCAATAATAGCACTGCAACGACGTGGCATTGGTTCAATCAATATCATACATTTTTCTAGGTTTTGAATTCCATGCTACAACAAATGCTTCATATAGTTCGTTTTGATTGGTGTAACGTTTGTTTGAGACTTTCTTTTTAACAATATACCAGAGATTTTCTATAGGGATTAAATCCGGACTATTTGCTGGCTAGTCTAAAACGGATTTACACCGTTCGCTAAGGAAACATTTGACGCTAGTGGCCGTGTGTTTAGGGTCATTGTCATGCTGAAAGATCCAGGTTACAGGCAAATGATCGTTCGAGTAGGAAATCATTGTGTGCTCTAAGATATTTTTGTATTGCCATTGATCCATTGTACCTTCAATCTTCCGAACGAGTCCAACTCCACATGCGGAAAAACACCCCCAAACTTTAATGTTACCGCCGCCGTGCTTGACTATACTCCTTGTGTATTTATAATTAAAAGCAATGTAAACCAAACGTATAACTGAGCGCTTTTCATCGGAATTTACCATATTTATTTTTGTTTCATCTGAAAATAACACTTTTTTTCCATTCTCTTACCGTTCAATTAACATATTTTTTTAGCGAATAATAATCGCTTCTCTCGGTGTTGCTTGTTAAGAAGCGTTACCTTTCGAAAGATTCTTCTAAATAATTCAGCTTCCACTAATCTTCGGCGTATCAGTCTTGACGAGATGTTTCTCGGGTCATCAGGCGAAAAACTTCATTTTTAATCTGGTTGGAGCCTTTAATTGGGTCTTTTTTAGCAACACGAACGATTAGCGTATCTTCTCTGCGAGAGGTTTTTCATGGCCGAGTCATTCTAAGAACATTTTCAACAGTTTCATGTGTTTTATAATGATCAATTGCATTTAAAACTTTCTTAACAGAACAATTTAAATGCTCAGCTATTCTTCTGTACGACAACTTATGATCTATATGTAGATTAACAATTATTTGTCTAGTTGACGCGTCACAACTTTTATTTTCGCCCATTTTGAACAAAATAAAATTCTAATTAAATTTTGAATTGCCGCCAAAATAATAGAAAAAAGAGAAATATTATTCTCAAATTTCAAAAAAGAACGAGCTATGGATGCTTTTTTTAAATGTGTCTAATTAGGCGTCCAAGCGGCCAGTAACAGAAAATAAACTCCTACATGTGAAAGACTCATTTTGTAATTAAAAGTAAGATATGTTTTATATTTTATACATTTAATTCGTTTTTTATTTGAGTGGCTATATTATTGCATGATTATTAATTATTGAATGTGTATATATTTTACGAACATTTGTACGTTGAAATTATACTTTCTTTATTCATAAGAAGTGTTTCTAATTATATGACCACCACTTTATGTAAAACTACAGATTTCAGTGGTAAAGAACTTTTAGGCCAGGACGGCGTGACGCCACCGCGCATGTTATTATGTTCTCCCACATACAGTAGTATGTACTACAAGATCATTTCTCAGGTTGAGGTTTCCTCACGATACTTTCCTTCACCGTCTGCCGACAGTGTTACCAATTGAAATCGGTATGATATTCTACCGATCAAACCACTAGAACACTACAATGAATTTTGTATGATGAAGTGATGATCTACAAAAGAGTGCATGTGCATTTACTGGGTGAAGGCATTACATCCTAGGCCTCGTCTTCACTTTCCATCAGATGTGACAGAGGTCAAGTGTCACACAGTCCATTATAAAAAAAAAAACTTTTTTATACGAGAGATAATTAATATGAAATAATAAAACACATTTCTATAAAATCACATTTTATTAGACCAATATTATTCTCACACAATATGTTCTAACATTTATCGTGCCTAAATTAAATTACTACATCTCAAAAGTTAGCTTTGCCAAAATCGTGGATCTAGTAATTACAGTATAACGGTAGCCCTCTATAAAGCAACTTTTTTACCCGCACACTCGTTGTGCCGCATATATGTACTATTATAATGTATTTATTATAAAAGCATCATAATTACGTAGGGTTATATATGAAGTTACCTACTGAAATCTAGCTAAATGTACTGTATCATTTAATATTGTATATCTTTTGAATTTTGTTGACTATAAATTATGTCGTTGTTATCACCTATTCGTGAATTTAAGTAATACCCTTTATTAGAGATTCTAACATATTCTATATATTGATTACACTATAGAGATTCACATTTTTAAATTGGTTATCGGTTAAAAAACAAACAGATCATAATTATACAAAATAAATAAACCGTTCGATACATATTCATTTTATATGTATATTTTTAATTAATAAATGAAAATCAAGCTTACATTTCGGAATTCTTAACTCGATTTCAAAAACCTATCTTGGTCTTAACATAGCACCCGATGACTTCTTTTGATATTGCGAGCCATTACAGTGATACTAACGTAAGTATGAATTTTAATCATTTGCCTTTATCTCAACACTTTTTGATTTGTATTTTTATAACATAATTTTCGGATGACTTTACAGTTTTATGTCATATATATTTGCAACTATGTATTTTACGAGATATTATTTAATTTATATCATAGCTTTGTGCAATAAATATTATTTTGCAATGGTAAAGTATCACTGTAATAACTCATATCTAACGCATCCCCGCGATTTAACACTAAATTACAAAACATCGCTAAATCCCTCTAAATTTACCATAAAATAACATATAAAAACGTGACGTTAGCCTATCAGAATAATATAGTTATATCCTGGCTTCAATTATATATTTTATTATTATAATTCCCTTGCGTTTTTTTTTTCACTCCAATAAAATGATCATATGAACTGAATGTTACATAGTTATTTTGAAAAATTCTAAAAACGTATACAAAATGGTTTGTATCAACTATTAAACAGAACTAAAATAAATTTCACAGTTATTATGATGTTTGTTAATTGTAGTAGTGCGAATTCTAGTCTTATAAATTTAGAATATAGGATAAATAATTTTTTATTGTGATTAGTTGACAATGAACTACTTATGACATTAAATCTTCACATCTAATAGCTACCTATGGAAAAGAACTTTTCGCAACTGTAACAACTTAAAGATATCTGGCACTTTGTAAAGTTTTTTGAATGTTTCATTAAGCAGAAAGGACTAAAGCAGTTAATAACCATATTAAATATTCGAATTAGAGTAAGAATTTTGCTGCAAATTATTATTTTCGTTCTACGGTCTAATACCGACAACTAATACAATTTTAAATAACTATTTTACTATACGTTTGGTATCTAGTTTTGTTTTATATTATTTTTCTTGCTACACATTGATTATTAATTACTGCGATCTATTTGTATTCTGAAGAACTATGTATGCCTATATCTATCAGTATGCGAGGGGTAACAGCTGTCCGAGCAATGAAATAAATAAGATCCGCATCGCGCATTCCGGATAGAGGCGCGAGCGAGAGAGCGCTAGTTGAGTGAAGCGTTTAGCAGACGACAGCCTCTGAGATGGGATTCTCGGTGATGCGGATCACCGATGAGTGGCGACACGGACGCCGACGCTCAGCGTCCGACAGGCGCCGGAAAGCGACGATTTTCGTTGGCGACAAAGGCGCTACTGAAAAAACCGTAAGATTATAACCTAAAAACATATATGTAGTTACATTACAAAATGAGCTAAATTCAATTTTAATCATTCATATAAAATGTTTATTGACGTGATAACGTCTTATAAATCGATGAACGCCGGCTGCACGCTCTGCACGCGCATGACTCATTGCCACGTTCCGCCTGAGCCGAGCGTACAAGCGATAGCGAGGCGCGATCGGCATAAGCGTTCGGCTTGTGACGCATCTATCTCTCTTCCACTCCATGGGCCGATGCGTACGAGTAGTTATCACGTAAAATTATCGTCCGTAAACCGACTTAACAGACAAGTCATTTTTTTCTGTAACGCATTTCGCCTCCCACTGAAACGTTTCGATTTTATGATGCATGACTCAGTTGATAGCGTGTTCGAGACCGCGTCAATTGTATCTGTTGGAAACAAAGATTACAAAGGCCTACATGGTGTGGTAGGGCTCTTTCTAAGTCCGAACCTGTTGGTGTTTTGCAGCAGTTGCATTTGAAATCCAGTCCTATCTAAGTTTAATATGTTTACTAACTTAAATCACATCGTCATTTAACATCGGATAAGATTGTGGCTAAACGCTAAAAACCTATGAAATATAAAAAAAGTACAACGTAGCGATAGCACAATGACAACTTGATGGTAACAGTACAAATCCAAGATTAAAAGTGACCAATATAAGATCAGCAATCTATCACCGCTCGTCGATATCACGATCGGATAATACATAAATATGGCAAACTAAATAAATAAACAGAACAGTTACTGTTTATCACCATTGCATGGTATCAGCAACGCGACATGTCTAGACTTGCCATTATGGAGAGCGTAACGTGAAGAGACATTAACGCAGACCAGCATGACAGCGGAGACCGGCGAGAGATATCGCATCTCTCGGTAGTCGCCATTGTTTTTGGATTGTACTGTGCTGTGATAAAGAAATACACAGCCAAATCATTTTAGCATGTGTATTTTTATCTTTATTTTTCAATTCACCGACCTTCGATTAACCTAGCATATTAAACTCCACGGCAACTACATCATCGAATCTATTACAGAGCTGTCACAAAAATTAACAACACAATTTCATGATATAAATACAAGTGTAGAAGCAAGTGCATAATAATAGACGTATGTTACACTAATTACTACTACCATGCTGAAAAACAAAAGTAAAAAAGGAAATACGACTTACCTACTTATACTAGTAAGCTTCGTAATGGCTAGACGGCGCTTGGGATTGGCATTAAAAATGTTCTACTGGCGAGGGTGATTTTTTGCAGTGATACAACAGCTACCGAGTGTGACCGAAAGAAAATTAAAAAGAAAATTAAAAAGTGGTGAAGCGATACTTGATCACGCTACTCGTCTATGCATATGTTCATAATAATTTAAATAAACCTATAATTATCTAAAGTACAATTTTAAAAAATCTTTTCAATACTACCAACATTAATAAGTTAAAAATGTATTATGATTAATTTCAATATACGTTACATGCAAAATATATGTAATTTGAATTAACAGTTAAATCGGGTGCTACGAAATTGAACAAGTTACAGGTGGTAAATAATGTTTTTATGTTAAAAAAGCTAAATATTAAGTAGCGAATACTCTATACATTATTAAAAGAACACATCATTTCAACCAATCATTCAGTACATACCATGCCGTTATGCTGATGTTTATGGCTAATGCACATCCAGGCAAAAATCAAATCGAGAAAATAAAATAAAAATAAATTAATTTCCAAATTAATATTAATAAAACGTATAGTAAGTAATAAAATATAGATAAAGAATACATGTATCATTATTTCTACAGATATACAAATAAATCTACTAAAAGTCCAATGTACTTTTAAATAAAAAGCGGATAATTTCATATTTTTAATTAGAAAGCTCTTTGATAAAAAAACATTGTTAATCAAATAAATGGTCGTAACAATTAATTTGTAACCATGCTATTATTCTTATTCTAGAAACATAAAATCATACATAAGTCACTTGATAATAAATATAATACGGTGAACATAACAAATAGTATTGAAGAAAAGAGATCAATCATGATCAGGAGATCAACATATGTATCTCCGCTTAGAACAATCACTTAAGAATTTCTATTATGTGAAGTAATATAAAATAAATAGTTGGCAAAACAAAGTAAATGTCAGCTTAATTTATTCTTCTAAATCAAAATTAATTAAAGTAACAAACTTTAAAATTTAATTTAAAGGTAAAATATCAAACATGAATAATTTAAAATATACAATCATAGGTAAGAGAGGATTTCGTGGTAGTTGTTTATAGAGTTATTGAAAATACGAAATACATAGGCGTGGCTGTCCTGTGTGTTTGGTATATTTATTGTATATATATAATATAATAAGTTAACATACACAATTTACTTACCGAATCCTTCTCCTTGGAGGAACAAACGAAACGCCTCAGAGACCTTACTCGGTTGCTCTTCCAGCACCATGGCGCTGTCTGAAATCTACAGATATATAATATATAAGGTTGAGACTAGCAAATGAATCATCATTCTATCTACTGGTGAAAATGGCATGAAAATGGTCGTTTTTTACTTCATCGCGAACAGATAAACTGACAGAGGACTTTCTTTTTAACCGACTTCGAAAAAGGAGGAGGTTATTATGTTCGTTTGTATGTATGTTAATACATGTATGTGTATTTACCGCGTTTGCTTCTACATAACTCAGTGATTATAGCAACGTGTAAGAATAACTTAAGTATATCGACAATACGGGCATATTATATTTATATAATAAAAGATTTAAGATATATTGTTTGATAATGTTATAGCTTATATTTTGCATTACTTTCTTATATAGTGTTAGTGAGCACTGAGTTTGGTATATAGTAGGTTGAAGTTTCAGGTATGTTTCTGATGATAAATCCCATCCCATTCGATATACTATATGTATTCATATATCTAATTTACACGTTACATGTTACAGTTGGCGTGCGTGTCGTAGTTACAAATGTTTTTGAAAAAGCTTTTCTGTAATGTACACACCCACTCACAATTTTACATTTCTTTAATACATTTTTTAAAAAGCGCGTGCGGTACCGCGGATGACAACTAGTAATATATATAATGATATTATATATCATTATATATACCTAGTCCAGCCAAAAGTTCTGTTACAAATTAAAATGCATTTTATAAAATGAAGTAATGTAATATTATTAACATTTATACCTACATATTTATTAGTCTCAGCAAAAAATAAATAATATTCTATTCGAAATGGTCACCTCTGGCTTTTATATAGGCCTTTAATCTGTTTGGCAACAAATCTATGGATTTACGCACAGTTTCCAAGGGAAATTTCGCCACTGCTTGCTCCAAAGATTGTTTTAAGAGACTAAATGTCGTTTATAGCTGGCTGTCCTCTAAATCTGATCATAATTTGAAGTCTAAAGGGTTAAGGTCTGGGCTAGATGAGGGCCAGTCTTCAGCTCTTATAAAGTCCGGAACGTTGGTTTCAAGCCAGGCTTGGGTAGTTCGTGCCTTGTGACCAGGTGCAGAGCCCTGCTGGAAGGCCACGGTATATTTTTAAAAGTGTATTGGTGAAAGGTTTCACAACATGACTCAAGACTGTATATTGATACACTTTGGCTGAAGTTTTCATTCCTTTTTCACAAAAATGTAGTTTTGTTACTCCTTGATAACACACGCCCCGCCAAACCATCACTGACGCAGGATGTTGACCACGTTGTACCTTTCCGACCACTTGAGCAGCTTCTGTGAGCGTACACTATATCATTTTGCTTCATTCAATCAATCGTGAAAATTTTTTCATCGGTAAAGAGGATATTTCTGTGCCTTTCACCTGCGTATCGCGACAGAAGGCGTTTTGATCGATCCACTCTTTTTAATTGGAAAGATTGATTTAGAGCATGTCCTGTATATCGACGATAAGCACCGAACTTCAGATCTTGTTTTATAATACGCGGGAATCTTCATTTCTCGCGATTTTTTGCTTCCTAATGGGGTTCGACGAATTCTGGCTATAACAGCCTTTGTAGTTCTAACAGCACGCGGCCGCCCCAATCTTTTCTGATCTTCGACAGAGGAAGTGTTGTTGTATCTGTTGATAGTACGATATACGAACATACGGCTGATACCAAGCTTTTGAAGTGTCTGGAATATGACCGACGGCTCCACACCCACTTTGTGCAAGGCGATCACTGCAATCCTATTTTCTTTAACACTCCATTCCATATTGTAATTTGATAATGAACACGAAAAAATATGTGAAATGACGCAAAATCGAAAGAAGTTTTTAAAATAGTATACGTGTTCCAAATTCAAAATAATTAAATAGTTGAAAAAAAGAAGTTTTTATGTAACAGTATTTATGGCCAGACTAGTTATACTGGGTGTTAGGAGACCGCTTCCGAAAACGAAGACAGATGATGATTGATACCTTTGATGATGGGACGGAAAAAAATCGATCCTGATTAAAAAAAATCATATTTTGAAAACGTTATATTAGCATTATTTACGCTCCTTCATGTTAGAACAGCTAAATGAAACGACAGTTTCATAAAAAATACATTACTTTACTAAAAAAAAAACAGCAATGTATAACAAAAACAAAAAGACAGCTGATACTGGGTCAACGAACTTCAGCTAGCGATCATGCAAATACTTATTAATAACATTTAATCGTTTCTTTGATACCGCGCCCTCCAAAATTTACAATTTTGTCAGTTTAAATTTCGGAGGCACCATAAAAGAATTAGAGGCGGCGTTCACAATAAAAATTACAAGTAATTTTAGATAGTTGTGAAGGACATATATGTTTTCAAATTATGGTATTGGACGGACTAAAAACGGAAACAATGGTAACGTAAAGTATAAGAATATTATTTTAAATTCATTCTGATAGATTAATTAACTGTCGATCATAAATGTAATTAATTTTAACTATGAAATTATTCTGTACCATTTTATTTTTAATTTCTTGTACAAAATCAAAGATAAAAATTAAATAGTTTTTATAATTGTGTACGTGAGTACGTAATTAAGTTAAATTAATATTCTAATATCATATTTGTAGTAACGAGCTTCTTGTCACGTCAGTGTACAATTGATTGTATAGCTGTATTAATTAATTAGAGTTATAACTTCTAAATTCCATAAAAAGCCTAGTCAGTAGGGATAACTATGCTTAATCTATACTAATATTATAAAGATCTATATCTTAATCTATACTCATATTATCTCAGGAACTACTGGTCCGATTTGGAAAATTCTTTCAGTGTTATATAGCTTCTTTATCAGGGAAGGTTATAGGCTATAGGTTATAGTTATATCATCACGCTAAGACCCATAGGAGCGGAGCAGCAATGAAGATTGTTGCAAAATCGTGGTATTTTTTCCTTTTCAGAGCTTCCGTTGCGTCTTAGCGCAAAATAACCATTCCACGCTTACGTATTACCGCCCAAAGAAGTGGGCACCGGTCGGCTAAATAAAATAAAATTTGAGAATGTCTAACGTTTTATTGATCTGTGGAAATGATCAAAGTGCCGTCAACTGCGGCGCGTAAAAGGAGCGGCGGGATTCGGGAACGTGCACGGGCCGGGCCGCGCCCGAGCGTTCGATGACCGAGTATCAGCTGTTTTTTTTTAATTTTGTTACATTGCTTTTTTTAATATATATATATTTTTAAATCAGGATCGATGTTTTTCCCTCCCATCATCAAAGGTGTCATTAGTATTGTCGTCTGTCTTCGTTTTCGGAAGCGGTCTCCTAATACCCAGTATATATATTGTTAATCGTCCTGTCTACATAGACAAATTTTCGCAATCTTAATAAACAAAATAAAGTAATTAATTACCTTTTAGATATTGCATACACACATATATAGCAGGGCTGTAGCTAGAGTAGAATTTGAGGTAGGGCAGCATTGGTTACAGGTAGGGAAGTAAAAATTTATCACAGTTGATCAGTTGATCTGCCTTCGAATGTTACAAACTGTGGTATGTTCGGAAAAGTTAAGATATCTATCGCTACTATTTATTTAATCTCAAACTATTAACAAACAATTTAATTATAATAATTTATCTTAGTTTTTGGTATTTTTAAGGTAGGCCATTGTGATTTCAAGGTGGGTACTGCCCCACACTGCCCCTCTCTAGCTACGGCCGTGATATATAGATACAACGTTAATTATCCTTTTAAAGTAATTTCAATTATCTATAGCAAAAATAAAAACAACTTTTTTATGTATTTGAAGTTGGCAGTAAATTTTTTATGGATAACGAGTGAAATTGACGAAGCGGCAATTATCTTCTCATTTCAAATGCACACTATTTATTGAATTATTTTTCTAGACCCATTTAACACTGTCTTAATTCAAATTTTATGTCTATTCTTATTCGCAGTTTATATTTTACTCATTCTTACGCTCCTCTATTTATTATATACAAACATACTGAAAGTATGAAAATAACTTCCACATTTTATCCCAATTTCGTCATAAGACGAAGAGTTGTCGCAACTTAAGTTTGTATATAGTCATATTTAAAAACTCACCTTCATCCAAGTGGATATATTAGGGTTCAGGCGTCCATTGAAGGTGACGGTATCTTCGACGTGGGGCGACATGGCCCCGGTGATATTCAGCACCGGTACTTTGATAGTATCGGTATCGCGAGCTATCCCGAGATCATTACGGCGCAAGTACGACTCGATGAACAGTGACAGGTTTGCCGGGTTCACGTTACGGGTGAAGTACGTCCGGTACATGTGCGTCAAGTCGTGATTTCGCTCCTCGGGGAACTGAGGACAATCAAACGACACTTCATTACAGATATGAACGTTGATTTTACAACGGGCAATTAAATTTGGACAAGAGAAGTCGCCAATATAACATTTATAGCACAGTAGAATCAGTATATTATATGTTATTAACCTTCTTATATCTGCGCGTCTGTCTGACAGACCGGTCTGCGTTGTGTACAGGTACATGAAATGTATGCACGAAACGTTCAAGCTATATTCGTTTGAATATTCGTTTATATTCGTTTGGCTATATACAGTGCAGCTACTGAGAATAACAAATCGCCAGCACTTTGTATTAAAAAAAATCGAGGCAGTCACAGGGACCGCCGACAGAATTTAAAACTCAAAACAATACAATAACTGTGTTCTATTTTAAATCAATTATAGTATGGATTATTTAAATTTCATAATTTGTAAATTGAAATTCACATCTATTTGCACTCCGAACAATAATTATATACATTTTATGAATTTATCTAACATATGAACGGCTGCACAATCTCAATATAAAATATAGATATTACATAGATAGACACAGGCCGCTATACCACGGGTCGACGGTCTGACGCAAGCCGCGAAAGCGCAATACGATCGGTCACGCTTACTAGCGTGACATGACACGAAATGATAAATTTATGTCCTGCCAAAAACACCGTACAATGGACCTAAAGAAGTTTCCACTTCAAAAAAACGAATCAAACGTCGATCTCACAAACCAACGAACAGGTACAGGATGTTTAAGATTATGAATATAGTATAACCCATTTTATTATAAACAGCAAGCACTTTTTTTCATTTCGCTATGTAAATTAAGGACACAGCATATTTTGCACGCGCAAGCTTTGTTACTGATTGTATACCTGTTATTTATTGTAGTTGTTGACAAGTTTAATATGGAATTTTTAATATTTTCTTCAATTATTTACTGCAATATGAATACTGGGTAAATAGTGTGAATGTTATACGATAAAGTACGTTATTGTATTTACTTTGATTTCAAAACATTTTAACATAATACAAATACATATAATAATTGTTCTTACAGTGTGTAGTTTTACCTGTGCCTAGTATTGGAAATTCGCATGTCACAAACGCATAGCTATCGGCAGTAAAACTAGCTAAGACTACATAAATGTCCAATTAGGTTTATGGGGCACGCGCTGCTGAATCGACGTTCATTTTACCAACGAAACTGTTGCCGTCAGTTGATCGTTTTTATTTAGTATTCAGGTCGATTAATTAATTCCTAACAAACCCACAATTATCAGTCTATTCTAACCGAACCGCAAAGATATGTATTTCTACGTGCCATGTATTTTCTACTGTTAAACTTCTTTAGGAGCATTGAATAATGTACGAAAGCGAACCGTGTCGGGTTAGTGACATACTGAATCTCGTATACTCTCGGCTCTAGTCGCCATCGATCACATTTTAATAATTTCGTTTTATAATAACAAAATAATATAATGTATATTCTGTATATATCCAGTGTAGTATCTCAAGTATGTATGTTGTGCATATTCAAATTACTAACTAGTTTTCGCTAGCGGCTTCGCTCGCGGTAATACAGATTTGATCTGTCCGTCAGGAATAGTTCATTTCTTTCAGGACTAAACGTACTTTATGTCTTATCCTGTACCCTTCACAACTCTATCATGCCATCTCTAATGAAATAAAAAACAACTCACTTTTGCATTTATAATATTAACTGTCGGGCCCGGCGGACGATATCTCGCTCTGATAATAAAAAAACCTTGACAAATTATAATACCTAAACTTTCATCATATATCACTTTATCTACTGATGAAAACCGCGTGAAAATCCGTTCAGTAGTTTTTTATTTTATCGCGAGCAGGCAGACAGACGTCGCAGAGGACTTCGTTTTATAATATAGTGAGTGATACGCACAGGAGGGAAATATACTGCTTTGAAAACATTTGAAATGTAACTGTACTACTCTTCTTGGAGATGATTTAACAACTTTTTAATAAACAAACCTTTCGCTGTGTTGTTATTTGATACAAAATTTATTAAACGCTTAGCAAATTTTATCAGTCGTAATGAAGTCGTCCTTAAAACTGATGATTGGTAATAATGTATACTATCGCATGTGACAAAAAAACCTGTCGCTTACTCTCGCAAATATCTTCAACTTTGTCTAAATATATTACTGATTTATTAAATCATATTCCATACACACGTATTCCTTTGTTTTATCCCTGGACAATGGAATAAATATCTTCAAACCACACAATCTATATTTATTATTACTATGTTTTTTCCAAATTTTCTTATTATACAATTTGAATGCCATTGGAAAGTACTAAAATTGCTCAATTATATCGCCGTTTCCAAACATTCAGCAAACAGATTTGATAAATGTAATAAATAAAAGAAGAACATACAGACACAGCCAATCTCTTTTCATATTAATTTTGAACAAAGAATTAGAATCGGTTCAATTTCGGAGGAGGAAACGGGGGAACGAGCATGAATTCATAATTTCATCTAATTTGTATAAGTGTAATCAGTCCGAGTTGTAGTTGTCTCTTTCGCGCTTAAATTAATGGCTCGAGCAGAGTGCGACAGCGGTAGACTCCTGTTAATACCGATTCTTCAAATTTTTGCAAACCGCGTTCACTCATTTGTTCGATGACTGGGTTTTAAAGCGTTTGGAAGTGGACCCCGATTTTGGACAAAAATCATCTTCAGTGACAAGGCGCATTTTTAGAGGAAACTTTAAGTTAATAAGCATTGTTGCCATATATGGCTCTACGCCAAGCAGACCTATAACAAAACGTTACAGTTTGGGTCGACGGCTTCATTGGTCGATACTATGTCGAGAGCATTACCGTCAACAATGTCAATTGATATCTTTTGACCCATATCGAACCATATGGATTTAGACGTTACGTAGTCCCAACATGACGGCGCTCACGGAGTACGATCATCTTTCACAGAGATGATGTGAATTAACCATCGAGGTCGTGCGATTTGACCCTGTTAGACTTTTTCGTGTCGGTGTTTTCGAAGTCGTAGGTCTATTCCAATAAAACTCTATCGTCCGATGACTTTAAAACCAATATAAAGCTGGCCCTCGCCCAAATTCAGCCGGATCAATGAGGCAGAGTAATTGAAAGTTGGACCACCCGGATCCGTGGCACTTTGAGAAGCCGTGGAGGATATTTGAGCGATGTAAGATTCCATATATAATTGTAAACATGGGCCTCTCAAATTAAAAGAAATCTTTAATACCCCATACATGGGTTGTTATATTCCATTTGAAAATCCCCCCTCCCCGTTGTTGGAGAAGCCTTTATTTATCAATAAATAGTTCTTGTTTAGGCACTTAATTTTTATATACAACAATATCGCTCAGCATTTGTACACAAATATATATCAGATTTCTCAATTACTGAGCGTTGCTTACGAAGATATACATATAGTTTATTAAATATTGTATTGAGATAAAATAATAATTTGAACTACTAATTACTAACATGGTAATATGGTAGGTGGTAGAGCCATGCTGAAGCTATTATTGGTTTCAGCATGAATGGGTCGGTTCGCCCGGGGTAGTACCACCCGACCTACAGAAAACCGACGTGAAGTAACAGTGTTTGCATTGTTGCGTTTCGTTCGGTCAATGAGAGCGCCGGAGACCCACATCCCTCCCTTCCCCTCTCCTCTCCCTCCCATACCCCCAAATACAGGCTGGCAACACACTTTCGACTCCCCTGGTGTTGTTAGTGTCTATGGACTTCACTTAACATCAGTGAGAAGAAATGAGAAGTGATTGCTATTTTATAGTAAACAGTATTCGATATTAATGTTTTCAGCAACACTACATTATTTTTAATTACCCTTCAATGCCTAAGTTTTTTACTTTCATGATCTCTTAAATTGAGTTACTAATATTTAACATTTTAACGTTGTTCAAAGAGACGTGCAAAATTATTATTTCCTTATCTGTTCACATACAAATAAGTAGATGTAATACGCATAAACAATATAATACATATATACGTACAAAATACACATACAAAATAAAATTATCATACACCAGAAAACTGCTAAGGGTAAATATGTCGTTGTATTACACGAGAGCTGAGAGTGTATAGAGTCATGTTATTCTGTATACGTACCCGTCCAAAGTGATGCCACATAAGGTAATCGAGGACACTCTGGGTCATGCCACGAGAGCGAAGAGAACGAGTGTTCATCTTCTGATAAGCCCACTCGATCCAGCCGGCTTGGTTCGAAGTGCAGTTGATCAATACCAGAACGTCAACCTGCAAATAGTTTCATTATCATTCTTCTATTTATTATACACGTTCATAAAAAAAAAATGAATAAACCATTTTATGTGTTGTCACTAACACCATTTTTTAAAATATCGTTAACACTTCATTTTTAATTTGTATATCTATTGAGGTCGAAGCACCTATTAGTATTATTATATGCGGTTGAGTATTATATATAATAGTATACAACACAAAGAGTCGGTCTTTTTGGTTTCTTTTATGTATATTTTACAGGTTTAGCGTTTCACTACAATCTTATTTCTCGAACTGACTACGCTATTGACCTAGCAAGGTCTTAACTGCTTCATGGGACTACCGTTCCACTACAATCATATCTGACATTAAAAGATGATGGTAAACACGTTAAACTCTAAGGGGGGATTGACTAGTTCTCAATTGCAACTGCGGGAAGACACCTATAGAATCTTGGTAACAGATTCTCAACTTAATAATAATAATGATATTTAATGTTTCAAGTTAATGTGTACATAATTAACAGTAATATTGGTATCTGCACTGGTTACAAACCGTATCGCGGATATCACAATGGCATATAATGAGAACTAAAACAAACAGTGACTTAAACATATGTAATAAATACAAACTCAGTTTGAATTAACTAAATATGTGAGACGGTGGTAGCTAGCCAGGCGAACTTACAAAAAAAGCGATACCGCAATGCATACTTTGTAGGTAGGCGCCATTGTATTCAAAACCTTATTTATATATTAGATATTAAAAATGATATTAAATATACGATTTATATTCATTATTCAACGATATATTTATATATGCATCATTCATATATCTACTGTTGATTAACTTGTCAATATAGAAAAGATATCTTCACGATCATACATACCTTACGGGGATAGGCGATAGCGAATCTGGCGAGGATGTTAGCACCAGCGCCGACCCCAAAACCGATGAACGACTTAATTCCAAAATGCCCCATAACGTAGTTCAACTGGTTGGCTAGATCGTTCATAGTCGGGTACACGTAACTGGTGACAATAAATCCCATAATTTTATAGAATTCATCGATATTCTATATATATCTATACGCTATATAAAATTGGGTTACACAGAACGCGTGCGAGCGAAGAATAAATCCCAGTGTAGCGGTTGTATGGCCGGAACATATTATAGGGTAATTTATAACTCATGACCACGGATAATCAACCGACAACATCCGACGTCAATGTTGCATAATGAAAAAACAAAGAAACTTATTAAACAAGAAAAAAGTGTTTATTTGAAATTAATAAAATCGACACTTAAATTATGGAATTCTAAAAATGTCTTATATCATTGTCCAGCTTAAATTACATTAAACTTGTCAATCAGGCAATCTTTTTTGATTAGTTATATTGCAATGGAAAAAAAGAATTCATATTATTTTAGCAAAATAACTAAACGAATCAAGTCGGTAATACGATCACGAACCATGAACCAGTTCGCGACATCGACCCAAGTTATATAACACTGCGGTAGTGAATGAACGAATTATGTAGTACTGCACAGTTTTCTTACCTACCTATGTGTATATAAAACAATCTATTACAATTAATAAGAAGCTACATTTATTCATTTTCATCTAAGCACTTATTTAAATCAAACTAAAGCCGACAGAAATAACATTAATATCTTTAAACTCGAAATCCTAAGATCGAAGTTTCTAGAACATTATATTTTTATACACTATCGATTTCTAGAAAGACAGTTGTTCATGTGTAGTTTAATTAATTATTACTTGTTGGTTACGAGGTCACATATTAACGTTAGAATGAAATTGTCTTATAAAGTTGTGGAAACGGCGTAGCGGGTAATTAAAAAGTTGATAACTTCAAACTATTACTAATTGGCTTAATCTAAACTAAATCTTAGAAGTCAAAGTTTTTCTATAAAAGTGATTAACAACGTCCTGACTTTTTTTTTATTAAAAACGATATTATCTTAAAAGTAGAAGTATGTATGCTTTCGTAATGAAATAAACATTTTCTCTACATTCTCTGAAATACATATTGATTATTGCGGCGAAAACAAAGCTGTTGGTTTATTTCAACTATGTAAATAACTGTTGGCATGAATGAACGTGCGGTTGACGTGAGCTGTTGTCGTCTTCTATTATAGTTTCCATTTGTAGTGAAATGGGCGCGTTAGGCCAAGTTTTGACAGTTCTGTTTGGTTGGAGGTATTTTAACGTTCATCATGTAAGCGAGTCTCAACGTGCTTACAGTACAGATTATTGTTTTGCATTTACGAATTTTGTTTCATGATAAATATTGTCTAATAAATTAGTAGACACATTTTTTACGCGCGCATCATCTTAAGGACTTCGTGATATTGTTTTTTTTTTTAAATATATTAAATCAGAAAAGGTTATCAAGTGCAGCTGGCATAGTACAAATATAGGTGTTTTGCGAAAGATCTTCAGCTTAACAATGTTTCCTAGCAAGGATTTGAAAAGCCCTATCACCATGCTTTCGGTTTCATGTTTTCCTTCATGGAAGGCTCAGATTCAGTGTATGATTTGAACCTACATCGATCGTCGCGGTGACCGGTCACGCTATAACTGAGTCATCGTCGCTTATAAATTACAATACTTACATCGCGGATATATTTTAACGAAAGAGTAAGTAACTTACCCTTCAGAAGAGAGAATAATATACATATAAATCCCATGGACACGAATATCATCATCAAAAATAAATATCCTTTATTCAAATGCGGGAATAGTAAAGCGATTTTTTGTGTAGACTTCACAAAATGCCTACACATCATCCGACATAAGCGTAGAGCGACCCCGAGAGCCCGAATGTGATGCGTATTATGGAATAATATTACACCTACGCGTACTAACGTGTTAAGGAGTTGAATAATTTTCAAACCCCAGTCTTTGCGAACTGGTATACGTAAAGACGAGTTCACATGAAACCGGTGTACGTTGATTATACTGAAAATGTACCATGGTTTGTCATCACAATGACAATAAATGGTCAAGTGCAAATAAATCATTACATAGTATAAAACAAAGTCCCCTACCGCGTCTATCTGTCTGTATGTTCGCGATAAACTCAAAAACTACCGAACACATTTTCATGCGACTTTAACCAGTGGATACAGTGATTCATGAGGAAGTTTTAGGTATATAATTTGTCAAGGTTTTTTTTATCAGGGCGGGATAACGTCCGCCGGACCCGCTAGTTAAGTATAAATGTTAGGTTATCTACAATGAACCAAAAACGTTCTATTTTATATTGACTTTTCATAGGGACTAGATCTCGTTTACTGAAAATCCGTTGACAATCGATGCGTAAACACTGTCATTCCCAAATGAATTTTTTGAAATTGCCTTATGTCACAAGAAAGCTTTGACATATCACTGAATTATAAATATTATCTAACAGTGGCGAAGGATCCGTATTCCCGGCGAATTCTCTTTGAGAAGTTTTATCTAATACGTATATGAATATTACTATTCATTGTGTACTACTACTAAAAACGAAACCGGCGCACGTGCATGACTTTTCATGATTTTTAAAAAATAATTTGTAGCTGTCACATATGTTTAAAGTAGTACACACTTATACACACGTGTATAAATACAGTACACACTTTCAGTAGTGAACGACATCTAAATAACATTCACTTTACATATAGTACCACATTGTCCTAAATTCGGGGTTTCCAAGCATATCGATATTTTTAAATGATTTTCCTTTTGAAAAATTCACCCTTGGCCACTGTTAATTAATACATCCATTATTAAACATTGCTAATCAAGGATACTAAACTCCTATTCATAATTGTATGCAATGTTAATTAGATAATTGAGTCGCGGTCAACAAACGTACAATATTATTGTTAATATTGGTCTTGGTAAAAAAAATAACTGGGATATTTTATTTTCATGTTATAAATTTAAAAGTAAATATTCACCTAAAAATAAAAGTAATTCATCTATACACATAATAAAAATTTAAAGTGTCTGTCCTTTTTAGATTTTTGTAAAATAAAATTGTTGTAGGGGTCTTGGAATAAGTAATAAAATATATTTCAATCATTTTTAGAAATATCTGTATATCTGTCTGTTTGTATGAGCACGCATCACTGCTGAAGTACTGGGTTGATGAACTCATCAAATCATAAAGCATATTCTCGAGTAACACTTAGCCATGGTTTCATTAAAATCGGTTCACTCTATCAAAAGTTATTGTAATTTTAATGATGACGCGATGAAAGTAAATGGATAATACACTTAGATGATTATTAGTTATTATTCACTGTTTTTTTTACGTTAGGTTCCACGCGGGCGGAGTCGCGGGCGAGCACAGCTATTCCTATATAAAAATATATCCAAAGTTACATCATCGATTCCACAATTCCACAACATCGGAACAACTATAATCATTCGATGCGGAATTTTAAGCAGCTGGTTCTAGGTCACTTAGTTTTTAGATTAGAATGAAGGTTTTTTTAACGTTCAACAAAGCGGGCGGGAATCAGCTTGTAATTAATAATTTATCTTAATAAATTATCTACATTATGTTATAACTTAAGTCATATACTCACTATTATTAGTCATTTAATGGACTGTGATCTCTTATAATTAACATAGAAATTATTAGATCCCTAAATCTTAAATAGCATATTAGAAATCCTATAAACAAAAATAGCTTTACTACTTACATAGTGAGAGTTTGTAACTTGTGTTATATACGAAGTACATAGTATATGCTATAGTCTAAACTTTGTTAAGGACTTTGGCACGTAGAAAATGTCGGCGACTTGATGCCTTGCTGTATAGTGGGAAAACAATTTTCCAGTGAGCGAGTCTCCGGATCCCGTAGGACATAAAGCCGTATGGCCAGACGTCGGCGTTCGGCAGCCACCGCGCCGCCGTCCTTTGCTTCTACACTACCCAGTACTTATATCGAGCGGACGGTTACATAACACTGCGACGACACCAGACACGATGCTTATATTCTTCCCATTTACAAATGTAGTTTTATTAAGAAATCTATATTGTGCCCTATGTTCTATTATCAGGAATTCATCATTACGATTTGCTACGTAAAACTATTATTTGAAAAGGGTCAGTGTCGAAAGTTCGAATATTTATTACTTAATTGATTTTCATACTAAGTACTTTGATATTTCAATGGTATAGGAATCAATTGGGGGCAAATAAAGGATTTTGAATTCATTTAATTCACTATAACAGGAGTCATAAGTAACATTTTAAAATGTTTCATTAAAATCCGTCAAATATATAATTGAGATACGTTCAAACATACATATAACTCTTATCTATATCTATCTATATATTATCTATATCTATATATATATATATATATATATATATATATATCTATATATATCTATATATTAGTATAGACATGTGGTAAATATGCAAGAAGTTCTAAATACAATTTCATGTGTTTTGGTTGTATCTTTGCATATTCATGGAGACACCACAAAGTAATCTCAAAGCTTAATTAAGCTGTTTTAATTGTTATTTAGTATTATTTACTGAACAATATTTGTGACTTTTAATTTTAAAGGGGCATTATTATCCCAGTCAGTATTCTAATTATACGGAATATATAAAACTATATTGGAATATTCGACGCGTCGGTAAAACGATCGAAGGACGAGAAAACATTTAAGGTCATTAACCTTATTTATTGTTAAGTCAGCCCTCTTGTTGGCAAATCTTTCAGGGAAAGTTTATTATTGAAATAATCTTGATTAATGGATGTAGACAAACTCGTAATCTTTGATTTACTTACTACATAATTAATTTGTGTTAAAGTAAACATTTATTTAAACACAAATTCCTTGTATTCCTTTAGTTTATTTATAATTTCTCATTGTTTATGTAAATGCTTAATCTCTTTAGGAACAATTCTGAAACATATATCATATATAAGTTTTTTTTTTAACTTTATTTTTGGCAACCAATCTTTTAGATTATTACTGCCATTGTCAAGTAGTTAATAAATAGTATTTCAAGTTTTTCTTTCATTCAATTTTGGCAACCAGTCTTATAGTAGACCATCACTGCCATTGTCAAGTGAGTATCGATATTATAAGTTTCTTGATATAATTTCAATGAACTAACAAGATGGTGGCCAACTTGTTAGAACTTTCCATGGAATTTTTGTGGCATCTCAGAATTCATGGTCCGTGGTATTATTTTCTATTCACTTCACTTATGCACAACAAACAAACTATATTACATAAAACACCACCAATTTTACACAATATAGAGTCAAGTAACACAAGATTATGAATAAAAAATAAAACCCACTACATGACAGACCAAGATCCCGCCAAAAACTTCCATATATAAGTTATGCATTATTAAAAATAATAATAAATTAAACAGATTTATTCGTACCCGTCTTTCTATGTGTGTAAATTTTTGAAGACAGACGCAATCATGTGCTCTTGTACATTAGAAAAGTTGGAGACCAAAATATAAAGTATATACACAAGTAATATATATACAATAAGTAATATGTGTACAAGTATATACATATACATGTAATGTGTACACATTCGATTATTTTTTTAAATCTAAAAAATATATATTTACCTCAGATAAAATAGGTGAACATTTCCGCATTAATATATTTATTTACCTCAGCTATATATCCTATACTCGACGATTCCCGTCCACTTGGTTGGGTATTAAGAAATAACAAAGGGCCAATCGAATTAAAAAAAAAAATGTGTGTTTGTACTTATGTACACGCGTTAGAAGTTATACTTCTTTGGCGTAACAAGATAAAAATCTTTTCCAAAATTATATCTTTCGCCTTATTCTATGTTTGTAGAAAAAACGACATTAACAATAGAAAAAGTTCACTATAGCTAACTTCCGGGTGTCAGTTATGCGTGACAATGTGCGCGCGCATTTTTTAAATTTTATTTACTCGCGCAAAATTTATTCCCATCATTTTCCCCTAACGCACCATAAGAAGTATAATTTCAAAAAGTTTAATTTTTATTTTATACGTTTTAGCTTTTCACCACAATTAATAATACATTATGAAACATTGAACTTTATTTATCCTGTGATAATTGTTTGTCGCTATGTTTTATTATAGTAATACATCCATGGTTATGATTTGGAGTACAAACTGTTGCTTGTGACGTGTTAAATAGATATTATATTAAAAGACACAATTAAAAATGACATAAATGAGATAGTTCCCTACGGATCTGTAGACAATAGAGAAAGAGTGGACGTCAATATGCCAGCTTCGTAATTCGAGTTATTTATTCCATGAATCACAATAGGCTGGTGCTGTTTCTATACATTTAAAAAAATATATGCATGGAATGTGTTATCACTAGAATTACTGATCCGATTCTGAAAATTCTCTTACTGATAGAAAGTTACGTTCTTCTTGATTAACGTTACATTTTATCAACATTTACATTACATAAAGGTTTTGTAATAAAAAAGGCATAAAGCGAACGGTTACTTATAATATACAGAAAAGTACAGAGATGTTGTCTAACGCTTAAATATAATTAGTTATTACTAGCGCCTTCTCCCGGCTTCGCATGGGTGTAGTGTACTAGTATGGCGTTATAAGTGCCTGAATGATTTAGATCCATTCCTTACTGCTATGATATTTACATTTTATCCAAAGTTTAGAAGATACGTAGTCAACACGCACACGAATCTTTTTGTTGTGCATAATTTTAAATCTGTGATATCTTGTAAGATAGTATGATGATATTGATGTAAATGGAAGTTTTGATCTACATGAAATACCCAATGTAACTTGAGTATTTTAAGATGTTCAGTATAATGATACGATGTAAAAGACAGTTTTGATCTACATCAAATACCCAAAGTAACTAGAGTATTTTAAGATGTTCAGTATGATGATACGATGTAAATGGAAGTTTTGATCTATATGAAATGCCCAATGTAACTAGAGAATTTTAAGATATTCAGTATGATGATACGATGTAAATGGAAGTTTTGATCTATATGAAATGCCCAATGTAACTAGAGTATTTTAAGATATTCAGTATGATGATACGATGTAAATGGAAGTTTTGATCTATATCAAATACCCAATGTAACTAGAGTATTTTAAGATATTCAGTATGATGATACGATGTAAATGGAAGTTTTGATCTATATGAAATGCCCAATGTAACTAGAGTATTTTAAGATATTCAGTATGATGATACGATGTAAATGGAAGTTTTGATCTACATCAAATACCCAATGTAACTAGAGTATTTTAAGATATTCAGTATGATGATACGATGTAAATGGAAGTTTTGATCTACATGAAATACCCAATGTATCGAGAGTATTTAGTATTATTTAGAGTATCGAGAGATTTTACATTTGTCAAAATAGTCTCGTAAATAACCAATTATTTGTAATAGCCTGTGAAAGATAAAAATGATTACTATGAGTTTTCCTTAGGAGATAGATATATACAATCGCGGGACTTTTCTGTAGGCACTTTTAGATGTACAACTCTGTAGTAGGTACATGATTTTTATGTATCTTGTAAGTAAACCTTACGTTAAAAACCAGTATTATAAATATAAGTGCCCGAAAACTCCTTCTTATGACTTCTTCTTCTCTATTTTATATATATGTAATGTAATATACATGCATTATACATATAACCTTTCCTGGAAGAAATTCTCTAAATGTTAGTGAGTCTAAATCCATTGCGTAGTGAAAAGCGATTTTGTTTTACGATATTATAGATTACGATATGCTTTATTATGTCGGTTGACAATATTTTGTGGACGTGCGCGTAGCCGCGTTGGCGCCGCACTGTCGCGACGTTCGATCCATTAATGCAGTTTATTCACCTACCCTCCTCTACCCTGGTGTAAAGGAAACGCTATTCATTGACATTTAATTATGCTAAGTTGGTGAACAGATTCATTCATGTTATAACATGATTAATGCGTGTCTAAATTTTTCGTAGGACATGTCTTTCATTTCGTAACATTTATTGGCATAATAACATATATGGACATAAGTTTACAATTGTATCTTTATTTTTACAAATCTATAGGAAATGTTTAATATACTAATGTCTCAACTTAACCAAAATCTATTCCCTATCACTGGCTGTTAATTATTAACAGGTAATATTAATAAAAAGTGTCTTTAGTTTTATCATTTTAATTTCATGATATAAAACTCAAATACAACACTGTATTTACAGAAATCAGAACACATTTAGTAAGCAGCAAGTTTTAGCGACTGATGTTAGGTACTTTTATTTGTCACAAAACGAACTTTGTCGACGGAGTCGACAGTTTTCCCAACAACCGGGAAAATTGTCTCGTATGCAGACGCACTTCGCATAATTAACTAGACGTATTAATTCAACTCGTTCGTGAAAACGACTCTGTATGCGAATCTGTTTGTTTTTATACTTGTCCTATAACTTTAATTGTATATACACTATAATTATTGCAATGTAAAATTCAAATTAATTTGATAATATACTTATGAAAGCAAGAATGATTTGGAAAATATCGCAGTCATCGAGATGAGCCGATAAGGTACCTCGAACAGCTTCATCAACATTCTTGGTGCATATAATGTTTATTGCTATCAATCATATTATTTTTAGTGACTGTATAGAGATGCAGACATTAACAAACATCACAGAGCAGTAGTGCTCTGTTTGTCGAATGTTAAAAGAATTTTATTACAAGCGTTTTCTCTTGGAAATTAGTATTTTTTTTACAAAAACTACGTATATTTTACACTTGTATTGCAAGTACTTTTTCACATTTGTATCTGTCGTTTTATCTATTATAAATGCCTTTTTAGCTTGTAACTTATTACGAAAAAATTGGAAAGATTCTTCTGACTTTAAAATTGGTTATTAACGTACAAACTCAAATTATTTGACAAAAGTTTCATTTTTAACATTTAACATGATACAAAAATCATCAAAAAATAAACTGTTGCAAATTAAGTTTGAAGACTCGTATCCATACTAATATTATGAAGCTATTTGTTTGTTTCAACGCGCTAATCTCAGGAACTACTGGTCCAATCTATCGAGGGAGACTATAGGCAATATATCATGACGCTAAGACCAATAGGAGCGGAGCACCAATGAAGAATGTTTCAAAATCGGGTTTCTTTTCCTTTTGAGAGCTACCGCTGCGTGTTAGCGTTAGCCCAAATTAAGTATTTCACGCAGAAGAAGTCGCGCGCAGAAATTATTTTTTTATATACATAATTTATAAGTACTTGTAAAAAAGTTCTTGTAGCATGTGACTTGTGTGCTTGTAGACTTGTAACGTTTGATAAACAGGGCACTGGTAGTAAAATTTGCTTGACACGGTCCTTAACATTTATCTATACTAATGTTATAAAGAGGTAAAGTTTGTCAGTTTGTGACGTTGTAGGGGGTAATCTCAGGAACTACTAAACCGATTTTGGAAATTCTTTTATCAATATAAAGCCACGTTAATTATGAGTGTATATATCATCACGCTAAGGCTAATAGGAGCGTAGCAACAATGAAAAATGTTTTAAAATCGGGGCTTTTTTTCCTTTTGAGAGCTTCCGCTGCGTCTTAGCCCAAAATAACTATTCCACGCGTACGAAGTCACGGGCAGAAGCTATTAACTAATTATATTATCTATATAATATTATAAAGAGGTAAAGTTTGTGAGGTTGTAGGAGGTAATATCTGGGGAGTCGGAGAAAAATGGTCGAACGAAAACGTTTCTTACGAACGCTGCCTTAACTATGAGAGATATATGATTGAGTTCTAGAGAAAAGTTGTAGTTTGATAATGCCTATTACCGCCCAACGTAGTGGGCACGGATCGGCTAGTAATATTATAAAGAGTAAAGTTTGTGACTTTCTAGTGGGTAATCTCAGGAACTACTGGTCCAATTGGAAAAATTATTTTAGTGTTATGTAGCTCATTTATCGAGGAAGGTTATAGGCTATATATCATCACACTAAGACCAATAGGAGCGGAGTACCAAAGAAAAATGTTTCAAAATGCTATTTTTTTCCTCTTGAGAGTTTCCGCTGCGTGTTAGCTAGCGTTAGCCCAAAGTAACTATTCCAAGTCGCGGGCAGAGGCTACTTGTCTCATAAATCGGTAAAATGCTTTAGACAACCTTATTGTAGAATCTAACTCTTATACCTTATAACCTTACATTTTTCTTGCTGAGCCAAAAAGTTGCGATAACCAATTTAGGTTTATTAAATTTACTCCGATCATTTACAAGCTCGCACATAACATATATTCATTGTGTTTGAAGGTTTTGTAATATGTGTTACTCTTTATATATTATGTTATTATGTATTTTAACTTTATATGCAAGAAGGTAATGACGTTATTAATACTATCATACAATTAAGTAGGATACGTTTAACAAAGATTGAGTTTTGAAACGACATTTTGAAATTTACTTCTAAAGACATTTTAAACCATACCCATAGCGATAGATAGCGAACGGTCTTGATACTTTTATTGAGCATTTTACCCAGAGACGAGGAAAAGAAGCCGCAGACGCTCAGTTTCTATCCAATATCCGTTCTTGCCATTTTATTGTCGGTCGCCAGACGAAATGACGTTAATTTATCTCTTCGATACATCTTTTGTAAATTACTGTCAATAAATATGGACAGTAAGATTTTATGCTTTATATAAAGTCCTTAAGGGTGAGTTGTTGAGATCTACCCTTGAATCATTATAGAGTATGATTTTACAGATCTATTCAAACCAAACACCGTCAAGGCATATAGTATACTAAAACATTATATATTTCTACGTCCCAACTTGTTTGCTTTGTTTCTATAAATATTTGAGTATAATATATTATGTATTAATTAAATGTTATTTACTTATATGAGCAATATACATAAAACATAAAAAATATGTACATCATTTGATATATACATTTTTATATATTAAAAAAAAATATATCCCGTGTATCATCATATATATTAATACGTGAAGCCTAAACTTTGTATCCCTTTTTAACGGAATTGGGCGAACGGATGAACGTGAAATTTGGCATAGTTAAAGTTTATATGGAGGAGAAGTGCAGAAAGCTATTTATTTTATATAAAATGCATTAGAAGTACATTCAATTAATTAAAATACGCATTACTCGCACTACTGCTTCAATTTTACACAACATATACAAACATGTAAATAAAAAAGACATTTTGACATCTGTTAATAAATGACTTCAAAAAAGGTTTTGAAGGAGGTTGCTATGCTCGACTGTATATATTATTTTACTCTTACGTTCTAATTACCCTTTTTCATTCTACATTCAACAATTATATCAAACCTAATAAAATTCAAACGAACTATGGTCGAATGTCGACCACTGGGCACCCACTAGTGAGTAATAAATAGACGTATACAAATTATTGTACTTGAATTTTTCGCCTTTTAATAAGGACAAAGTAACTTGTAAACGGTTTAATTTGTTGTTTAGAAGAATGCTCACAAAATGGCTAAGTAACGATGTATGAAGTCTCCACCTTTTTTTGCTTAGCAACGGTCGTGTAAACAAACTTATAAAATCGTTCGTTCGGTCTTTGCCACTGACCGCATTGCGCACATCTAACATTACAATCAAAACTATTGTTCGTAATAGTAATCATATATATTGTGTATACTACCAGAATATTTTAATAACCGTAACTGTCACCGTTAAAGAGATTGTATATATCTATGTTTTAACTTAGATTTTTTTTTATATAGTAGCACGACAAAATGACTGCTCTGTGCCTGATGGTAAACACAGTACAATCCAAAAACAACGGTGACCACCGAGTGACACATTATCCATCGCCGGTCGCCGCTGCCATGCCGGCCTGCGAAAAGCTGGATATGCACCGGCTGATCCCGAAACGCGACCCGCAGAAGGGAATCACTATGGCGGGCTTTTTCGCCATATACATGGTGGTTGCGACCCAGTCAGGCTGTAAAACCCTACCACCCCGCTTTCGCTATTGCCTCGTTCGTTATTCAGCAGGGTGAATTTATATTTTGTATATTATATTATGTATAACCGTATAAACCAAGATCCCAGAGCTACCAGACCTATTTTATATTTGTGTTGCGCTCATAGTAACAACTGACTATTTTTCATGTCTGGCGGGATTTTTACCCGTTACAATCAGTCTGGCTAATGAAATATAGTTTTGTAATAGTTGTCTGAATAACATATTAAAAAATCAAGCATTTAAAAATAAGCTAAGTTCATTCATTTTTTTTTGTCTATTTTAAAGCGTCAGGCAGAAGTTGTGATCCTGATTAGGTGTCTGGCGACACTGGATCCTACTTTAGAATGATCTTATACACAACATATATAAAAATCAGCCATTTAAAAATAAGTAAAGTAGGACCTATTTTTAGTCACCTTTGTCTCCTGATATCTATACATCGCGTATCCAGTCTCGAACTCCGTGCGGCAGTGGCTCAAGCCTAGGTCCGTTCCCTCGGCGTGGAGCCCTTGACAACATTACACATATCACCTCCACAAACGTGCACACGCTTACACATGCAAGTGGAAGGGTTTTATATTTTTCCCTTATCAAACTGAAATAGTTTAGAAAATTATCCGATACGAAATATATACAAGAGTTGTTGAGGTATGTATACTTGGTACACATATATGTTTCAACAACTCATATATGTATGAATAGCTAGCTTAGCTTAGGTTAGCTCAGATAGGTCGCGAACTGCATGTATCAGGCAACAGCCCAAACGGAGGTGTGCCGCGCGTCCTTGAGCTAGTTGTCAAAATAAAATCGGCTGAGTGCCTTAAGCGCTCGCCTTAGTAGTCCAGTGAAGCTGTTAAGACCTTGCTAGGTCAATAGCGTAGTCAGTTCGAAAAAAAAAACTCGAACTCCTTGAGTGCGAAAGCGTTATAAGTACATAAAAAACTACACAAAACATAAGGTTTAATCCATTTAAAAATAAGATAGGTCTGACAGCTCTAGGATCTTGGTTTAGTACTGCACATGTGATAGGTCACAGCTATGTATTTTCTCGTATCGTTTTTCTCCATAGACCAAATCACAAAATACCTTTTTTAAACTATCTTTGTGAAAAAATACATTAATAATGAACTAAATTTGTAGGATTAAGGTAGAATACCAAACATTGATATATTGATTTTTTTTATTTTATTTCAAAAGGCGGCAAACGAACAGGTGGGTCACCTGATGTTAAGTGATCCCCACCGTCCATAGACACCAGCAACACCAGGGGAATCGCAAGTGCGTTGCCAGCCTGTGTATTGGGAAAGGAGAAAGGGGAAGGGAAAGGGGGAAAGGAGGTGGGCCTCCGGCGCTCTCACTGACCGAACGAAACGCAACAATGTAAGCACTGTTACTTCACGTGGGTGTTCTTCTATGAGAGGGTGGTACTACCCCGGGCGAGCCGACCCATTCATGCTGAAACTAGTAATAGCTACAGCGTGGCTCTACCACCTTTACCTTTAGTTAATTATTTTAATTGCTATTTGATGCATAATATCATTTAGACGTATAAATATAGCTAAAGTTATTGTTATTTTGTTATTATTTCCAAAAATTGCAAAACCTATTTTGACAAGTCTAAAACTGAATTCAACTCAAACTCAATTTTGAGTTCAATTTTGATTGTATAAAGATTTCTTTCACTCGTATATGTGTAAATTGCATTTACTGACTTCTCATAATTTTGATCGTGATTTTTTTCATTGATTTTCTAACACACCGATTATAAGTTAAACAATTAAGACTGTTAGTATAATACGATATATATAGTAAGATATTTATTTCTAAGTGCTATATATATTTCAATTTAATAATTAATAATTTTTTTAAATATATTCCAATTAGCTACAGTTTGTGAATACAAAAACAATATCATATCATCATATACATCTTTCTAAAATAAGCTGTAGGTTTAAAAGTTAATTTTTATCATATGGAAAATAAATGGAACAAGATATGTATCTAAGGATGGGTACGTATATCTAAACTATCTCCTTGTCGTGACTAAACATAACCATGAAGTTTTCTCATTCAACCTTTCCACCGGTTTTTGTTCCGCAGAAAATACTTGCAACTGTTACTGTTTATTTTCTTTTCTGCACGAGTTAGCTACATTAATATATATTCCGCAAGTAAATAGTCGCAATGCACTTAAACAAGTACGAGGTTTATATTTATTACTAGCTGACCCGCGCAACTTCGTCTGCGCAAAATCGGTTACCTATCGGTTCCAGTTGTATTTGCAAACTCGAAAAATCTTAAAAGACCTAGAACCCGATTACAGCGACTACCATCGGTTCCAATTGAGTTAAATCTAACCAAACAATTCAGGGACTCACTCAATCACATACCTAGTCCGTTTAGTGGATGACTTACGCATGTATGGAAGAAATGTCAAAGAGACGGAGTAGCGCCATCTGTCATTCAACAACATCAATAATTTCGTTTTGTTTGAAATACCAACAACTGTTGAATCATTTGGATGTTGTTCATACAAAAATACTAAAACTCCGAATAAAAAATGGGAGGGTGGGGTTACGAAGGTGAAAATTTGGAGATATAGATATTTTTGATAGCAAATAAATAAAAAAAAAAATTGTCAAAAAATAAATAAATAATAACCTGGGTAAGAACACCCTAATTACCTAGAGGTATAATATATACTTTACAACATATTCTCATAGCTACCAAATGTATACAAAAAAATTCATAAAAATCAGTTGAGCTCTCACTGGCCAAACGAAACGCAACAATGTAAGCACTGTTACTTCACTTCGGTTTTCTGTGAAAGGGTGGTACTACCCCGGGCGAACTTACCCATTCATGCTGAAACCAGTAATAGCGTCAGCGTGGCTCTACCACCTACTAAACAATAAGACTAATTATAAACAAAAATAAATGTAAAAGCAGTATTGCCAACTGTCTCGTATTTCATAAGATATTCCGCATTTTGCACATACATTTTTAATGCCCTGCCGAGAGAGGACAGTCAGGCTGTATAATCTACCATTATACATAGATATGGATTTGCAAATTTACGGAAATCGTTTGGGCACATTACGCATCTACCGACCCTGATGCGATTATAACACTCATATAATTATTACCCAATTTCAAAAACCTTGTTTTAAGGGTGGGCGTTGCCTACAGATGATGTATCACTTATTGCACTAATTACTCTTTCATCCGGGCACTAACTCAGCACACAAACGTTGAATTATGTAGACGTATGTTAGTATGGTACCCACGCCGCCAAACTACAAGAATGAGCTCATGTTATCACTGCTATAGCCACGGTTAGTGCATTAGGCAAATCAGGTCCACACAATCGTCCTAACTCGTGCTCCTTACTCCATAATTCTTATTAAACCTTTCTAAATTAGGGTAAGGAGCACTTTAAGGTCGGTTATAAAAAACCTGAATGATCAAATGTATGTTAAAATAATAATTGTGTAGATTATACTGATTAGACAGAAATAGTAAGTGGCTCTGCAAGTACACTGCAAGAATAATCTGTTTCCGAAGTATACACGAGATTTATTACAATATTATAGAAATTTGGAAAAAAAGGAATTATGGACGAATTTTGACCATTGAATGATAAATAGTAAACTAGATAAATAGTAATAATAAAAACATTATAATAACCTGTTTTCTTTTCAATCACTATGTAAATGAGTTTCTTCTATATCTGATTCTGATACAAAATTCAAATTTCGATAACAATTATAACGAACGGCTCGAAGATATTATAACGAAATCATATAACTATATAAAGACTTAATATTCTACCTACAAATTACAAAGACTGTGCCTTTCTAATTTTGCTAAAATTATCCTTAAGTGGTTCATCTTGGAGGGACGTGACGTTCTCTTAATATAAGGTTCCTTCAACAAATATTCCACACAGATGAACAAGTATATTTTAGTTAAATAGACGGTATTACGGGTTGCTTTCGTTAATCTGTGATGTCGGAGTGCGCCTTTAGAAGGGTATTCCATTAACGATTTCAGGTTTAGCGTTTAATTATAATTGGTAGGTAACATGTAAACATTCACTGTTATAAACCTCCTTGAATTGTATTGTTTAAATGTATATTTAAAAGATAAAGAAATATTCTATGTCAGTTTTATAAAAAAGGGCTATCAAAGTAAACGTCTGTAATATATCAAATTTATTATTTTTATTTGGAAATCGGCCAGTGACTAAAAATCGAACCTGAAAACTTCGTTTGCGATACTTAAGAGAAAAATCAATTTACCAAAACTAAACGCGTACGGACAGGGTACCCGCCTCAGGAACGAAATTCCTTATTGAGCATTTGATTTTTTAGTATTCTTATGCACTCTGTTGTCGTTTTTCTATTTTATTTTTCTGTCTATAGTTTTTATAGTGTTACTAATGAGTATATCCATTTTCCGATTTTTAATGCAAAATTGCAATAATGAGGCAATATAATTCACGTATTATTTAAAACAAAAACATATAAGTTTCAATGAAAATTTTATGTTTCTAATATTTGAAGCTATACAGTCGGCAGCCTCGTAGTCCGGTGAAGCTGTGAAGACCCTGCCGGGTCAATAGCGTAGTCAGTTCGAGAAAAAAAAAAGTCGTCAGCCAGTGATATATATAGAAAGGATACTTATAATATAATTGAACGTTAGCGCACAATTCTCGTTTTCTCCAATTTCGATACTGGTACGCTCACCCATACTTAAATACAATAAAAAGAAATTGAGAGAGAAAATCGAATGGAAAGAGCGAGATTGACAACATAACATTTTTTTCTTACGTGACGATTTCTACCAGTCAACATTATTCTAAAAAAGTAAAACAAGGTGAAATAGAGATATAAAACAAATTTGTCTTGTTAATTTGAAACTGTGAGTTTGTAATTACTTTATAGACATAAAAAAAATGAAATCATTTTAAGGTTCGTCACGATTCATTACTCATGCGTACGCTATTAAAATAGCAGGGGCAATTTAATTCAGCAATTTTCCGAATGCCAGGTAGATTAATTTGCAAGGGTTAATGAATTTAAATAAAGAGGACATCTCTCCGTTAACGAGCGCTTCCGATGAACGGTGCCACAGCCGTGGGCGGTAGTTCGTGGTAACGAGTATCCGCACAATGCAACAGAATCTCTGATTTCCTCGGAAACCGATGTTTTTCTGCGTTAATGACTACTGCATAAAATAAACGAAGAGAAAAAACAGTGATTTAAGTTATACTCGAGTAATTATTGTAGATTTCGAATTAAAATCGAATTAAAATTGCAATAACTTTGCAATGTATCTATCAATATGTGAAGAAAAAAGCTTTACCTCGAGGTGTATAAAATATGTTATAATTTTATGTTCATATAAAGAAGAAGTACAGGAAGATAATATATATGTACAATATATGTAACAGATACAGTACAATGACAATATATTAAATGACACATTCATTGTTGAAGTTATACTTCTTCTGGCGCGTTAGGGAAAAATGATGAGAGTATTTTTTTACGATGCGCGCGCACACCGTCACGAAAAACCGATACCCTGAAGTTATTACGACGCGCGCGTACACCGCTCCGAAAAACCGACACCCTGAAGTTAGCTATTGTTAATCAACATTTTGTTTCTTTGTATTTGTTGTTTGTATTTCTTTGTATTAAAACTTTCAATGTATTAAATACCTTTTTATATTGTTACTGTCGTTTTTTCTACAGACGCAGAATAAGGCGATAGATAAAATTTTTGAAAAGATTTTTATCTTGTTACGCTAAAGAAGTATAACTTCTGACGCGTGTACATAAGTACGCACACACTTTTTTTTACGTTCATACTAAATATCTAACACATTAGTCTGTGGTGCAACAGTCACTTTAAGTAAAGATTGTAACGAAGTTATATTATATAATATAATACTAGCGGACACAGCGCACGTTGTTCTGCCATGATAAAAAAAATAAGTATAAGACCTCAACGCCAACGCCCCGGGCCTGAATGTAAACCATTATTGAATCCAGCCGAACACTCACAAAAAAATCACCAAAATCTGTCTAGCCGTTTAGTTTAGGTGTCCATATAGGTATATAAAGATATATTTCAATAAATCGAAAATTAATTAAAGACATATTTGTGTACGCTTGTAGCTGACTTAATAAAGTAAATACAAATTATAATTACAATGATTATAAACGGAATATTTGACAATAGAACTTTACTATCGTACCAACTTAAAACAAACTATTTACAGTTGAATATCAAGCACCATTTCGTATTATTATTTGTATATTCTCCCTCAGACTTTGTTTGCTCCACATACTACATCGCCCAACTATTATATTATACGATATATATTACAGAGTAGCTGTGCGAGCGGCACCGAAAGCGTTTATTATTTGTAACTTATATTATTTTTGATGTGAAAAGTTCTTTAGGCGCGTTGAGCGGTCTTTTTGGCAGGAGATATTATTATATTTTCGCGTCATGTCATGCTCCGTAAGCGTCACCGATCGTATTGTGCGTGCACGGCTTGCGTCAGACTAGCGACGTGTAGTATAGGGGCCTGCGTACATCTACGTTACTAAACATAACACAGTTATTCTGTTCTATTCTATTGAGTTTTCACTTCTGTCTGCAGTCTTTATAACCGCCTCGATTTTTTTTATTACTGTTTCCTGTAATAAATATATATTTTTTATTTTTTATTGTAGCACAGCAAAGTCACTGCACTGTGCCTGATGGTAAGCACAGTACAATCCAAAAACAATGGCGGACCACCGACAGACACACTATCCATCACCGGTCGCCGCTGTCATGCCGGCCTGCGAAAAGCTTGATATGCACATGCTGATCCCGAAACGCAACCCGAAGAAGCGAATCACTAGGACGGGATTTTTCGCCATATACATGGTGGTTGCGACCCAGTCAGGTTGTAAACCCCCCAAGTGGGATTGGCTTGGGTGTCTCAAGTCTTATGATGTTATTCGACACCCCTTACACCCCTAATATTTATTTTTATTAACTTCACTAATATCAAAATGGATATTGTGTAGATATTGGTGATCTGATGATAGAACAGTATTAAAACATGGTAGTAGTCCGATGAAGCTGTTAAGACCTTGCTTGGCCAATAGAGTAGTAAGTTCGAAAAAAAAAACATAGTACAGTCAAATCAAATGCGTCGCTTTGCTCACTTCTGTACAATAATTAGAAATAGTTAACATATTATCATGAAATAAAGGGACGTATACACTTTAGTAAGCATGTAATCCGAGCGTATACGTCAAGGAAAGAAAGTTTACATAATAAATTATCGTACACGTCTTAGGTTTAAATAAAATCTTATCGGCCTAGTCAATTAGAGAAGCAACGCTTATGAAAATATTGTTCCTGGGGCTCTACCATAACTAATCGACGGGTAGAGAACGCATAGGCACAAGAATACAAAAAAAGGACGAACATAACATTATAAACCACAGAGAAGAGTTTGTAACGGGTTTTAGAATTTAAAGGTTATTCTGTTTTCAAACATCGAAAGGATTTTTAGGATTTTCTATTATTAGTATAAGTAAACCTAGGTGGCATTTAGAAAAGATACAACAATGACAAAAAGTTACTATTACCATCTACAAAATACCAGATTACTAGCATTGGCTCGGGACTTCGTTCGCTTAAAAGTATATTTAATTTTCCTCAAACACTTTCACTTGTACTTTTTTTTTTTTAAGAGATGTACCCTTTCTCCATTTATGCACCCCTGATGACAACATTTTTATACAATTTTAGTCCGTCGAGTACTTTAGGCGTGAAAGCATAACAAACAAACTCGCATTCACCTTTGTAATATTAGTTAACATAGAATAGAGGCGATATAAATTAGTCTGTACATAATTTATTGCATCAGAAAATCGATTAAAATTGGTTCCACTGCACTTTGATCTCAGTAATGAACACACGCCTTTAGCATACGTGAATATTGACGCGCGAGTGACGCGGTCTCGACGATAACACCGTAACCAAATAACGAGTTAATTTAATTCTAGCTCCGACACTCGAGACACCGTATAACATATTAGAACACTACGTCGCAGGTGACAGGTTACACTAAAGGCTTCTACCAAAGATTTATCGACTTTCATGATGCACTCAAATGAAAGTTACGAGTTTAGCTATAGTGAACACACGCGGCTTCTACGCGAAAATTAATAAGGATGAAACAACTTATATAGCTTTCTATTATAGAAACAAACTTTATATTCAGATTAGTAATTGTGGAAACAAATTTTATCTTCTTATAATAATAATAGTAAAACATAAGAAATGCAAATTCTTTTAAATCGTAAGCTAACGTTTCGCTCTAATATAAAAAGCAGATCGTTTCTTAGGGTTCCGTTCCCAGAAATAGAATTCTATTGCCAAGTATTCGTCTGCGTTCGGCTTCACTTTATAGGGCTGTCTGTACCTTTTGTATTGTCTCTTTTGGACAGTAATCAATATCACGTTGAAAATTGTATTATTACGACAGATATTTTAACAAATAATAATAAAAACAAAACGTAAATATGTCAACCCGTTTTTTTTTCTATTCTAAAAACAGAAAAACATAAACCTGAAATATATTTTTATTGTAGTACAAGCTGTTAAATGAAACAGAAATTAAGGAAAAATCGGTCAATTGAGAGTTTGGCTTGTGCCGAATGGAATGGAAGAAAGTACCATTAAAAAAAATCATGATGCACGAATCTGTCCCGCATTTGACCGATTTCATTATTTACTAGCCATCTTATTCATCACAAGGTTAAAACGGTATTTTTTACGCGCCCTCATTCTACTCTCCGTTGAACTGTTTATACGAACCACAAAAATAGAATATGTTTCAATGGAATATCATCTGTATAAAGAGACTATATCTTAAAAAAGCGAGATAATTTTTTTGTTAACGATACATTTTTAATATATAAATACTTATTCATGCACTCCACCTGTGTCAACCGCCCGAACCTGCACAGTTCCATATCTGTTATTGTGCTTGCAGTTGCCGCCAATCCGTTATCACCACGTCCCGTTGGCTAGCTGTCTTATATGCTTCTTTGGCTCTCCGATTCTCCTAAATTTCCTATAGGTAGTCGATACATCGAAGTCTATAAGGTTTTTCTTTCAGTTGATGTTGGGCTCGACCACCGACTCCTTAATATGTGCATTCCTTCGGTTACTTCAGGTACCATATCAACGTGAGAAAGCTAATTGATTAACGTGCAAAAGTTATCAAATGCACGTTAGTCAATTAGTCTTTCCACCGTCAATATAAACATCTCTATTAGAGGGCATCATGGATTTTATCTGTGGTTTGATATCAACGTGGGAAAGCTAATTGATTAACGCGCAAAAGTTATTAAATGCGCGTTAGTCAATTCGTCTTTCCACCGCCAATATAATAATGTCTATTATCTTGAATTTTATCTGTGGTTTGTATCAAAATCAAAAATAATTCATTCTATTTCAGTAGTTAGTAGATTTCAGGTGTGTTGTCTATGAATGTTTACATATATTATTGCTGTCCAAAACCAGGTTTACGCTTCACATCCTGTTATGTAAATTTGAACCGTTAGATATGAAAGCTTCGTCAGCCATTATATGAGATATTCATACCGATCGTGTACGGTTATATATGAAGCTGGAGCACTGTTCTATATTACTACATGTACTTTGATGAATAAATAGAGATTTTTGTATTTTAAATTGCCAAAACATCATGGGCTGTTTGGCGTAGTGATAAAGCTGTTATTTTTATGCTTTTTAATATACACAAGACTAACAACTTGGATCTATTACATATAAAATAGTCTTAAATGTGTCACTGCAATTTATCATTAACTATAAACTTTACAGTATTAAAACTTTTATGGATAACGAGTACATAGCCTTATATTTAGTTTTAGCGTCCGTTTGCGTTTTCGTTCGAGTAAATTAAAAAAAAAGTGCGTGCGTACAAAGTACACATGTCAGAAGTGAAACTTCTTTGGCGAACTAATTTATAAGTCTTGTTTATATTTATACAAATCTAAAACTTTCGAAAAATAGAAAACAAACACATAGATGAAAAATCTGCGTTTACTGCAAATGACGTCACTTCCGTTGCATACCTGCGTGACGTTACATCTGTAAAAAATTTACCCTCATGCGCCTAAAGAAGTTTCACTTCAAAAATGTATTTACGTGAATCTGAGATAATTTAAGTCATTCTTAGTGAATTTGTTTTTTAAATTGTATCAGTGGTTCTGAAGAAAACTTCCTACAAACAAACAGCTATCACTCTTATTCGGTATATACCTAGAATTTACGTATTTTATTTGACTGTACTGCGGTTAGCACTATATGTTCTGGACAACAAACATTTAGCAATGCATCATGTGTCTCTGGCAGCGTGGTTTCACATCATTGCACGATCTGTCATTTCTCTTTACGTCCTTGTTTTGTTATAAAATATCAACGTAATAATTTTTGAGCTTTCGGTATAAAAATATTTCAAAAATATATTTTTTAAATCATAAGCACTTTACAAACTAAGTTAACAGATATCTCACAATTTAGATATATGCATGTTGAAAACGAATATATTCTCTGATTGAATCAATACCGAATTTAAGTAAATTATGACACAATTCTTGTTATAAAAAAATATGAAAATACAAATAATAGGAAAACATTTAAAGTGACATTTATAAAAGAATACAACTGCTTCGGAATATTGTTTTTTTTTTTAAATTTAATTGTAATTAAAATCAAAAGTAGTTAAAGTAAAATTTGAGAGCTTATTTTACTGAATATAAAATATATAATAGAACGTAATTAATGAAGGTACATGTAATATTTTCAGTTGATCAATCCAATTCTATATTTATATCTTCCAAGTCGCTATATTAAATATCATATCATATATATATATATATATATATATATATATATGATTGTGTGTTCAACTTTTTCAATTTATTATTAATTTTAATTATTATTATTAATAATTATTTTTAATTTATTTTCAACTTTTCAATTCAACTGTTATGTTTCATTTCAAATATAGTGTCGTTACATTTCAATTCTAAGCGTTCATATAACATGTTTAATTTTTTAAAATTTCCAGTTTTTCTGTCAATAAAGGACTTCAAAAAAGGTTGTGAAGGAGGTTGCTATGCTCGACTGTATGTATTATTTTACTCTTACGTTCCAATTACCCTTTTTCATTCTACATTCAACAATGATATTATAACATAATACCCTTTGACAAAAGAACCCTAATAACATTCAAACTTTAAAAAATCAATGAACTATGGTCGAATGTCGACCTTTGGGCGCCCACTAGTATTTTTAAATGTAACCAGACAGTGAGTGTACACATAAGACGCGACCGATGTTAAACCCAGTACAAGATGCAAGTAAAATATATCCGTGATTCAATATCCCGGCGGATTGTTGACTCTGCAATGTCAACGTTTACACAACCATTGAGAGCGGAAGCCAATAAGGATAGTATTTTATGATATAAATCAATACTAATATTATGGAATACAAGTGGTTGTTTGTTTCTTGTTTGTTTAAACATGATAACCTCACAAATCAAGTTTAATAACTCTTTTTGCTTTTTATTATAACCTGTATACGAGGAAGATTATATATATATACACTTATTTTATGTTTATATATACGTACTTTACGAATTTCGTAAAAAAAAGGTTGTAGATGTCCAGGAATAAAAAATAAATTACATTTCAATCATTTTTCGAAAAATTTGTCTGTTTGTACAACCATGCATTACATTATCACTAAATTTCAATAAAACATATCTTCAAGAATAACTTAGTCTTTGTTTCAATAGAATCGGTCCACTCTATCAAAGGTTATTGTAATTTAAAGACGACGCGGCATAAGTACGAGAGACAAGTAGATAAAGTAAATGGACATACTACATTCACATTACTCTATCGCTGTTTTTTTATATACGGTTCCACGCGGACGAAGTTGCGAACACAGTTAGTATTAAATAAGGTTACAATCCTTATTAGCGGAACAATTTTCATTCTAAGTGTAAGTTAAATGGTTGTAGGCGTGGGGTATGAACGACCGTAACATTGTTGGCCGGCCAACAATAACTAAGCCTTACCGAACTTTGAATGCTTATGTCAGCGAGGTGCAGACGCGTGGTCGTCTCCGAAGGTAAAAATCGTGCTTTATACACAATTTTTTATTACATTACATCTACTTTCGCGTTGAAAAAAAATCAAAATAAAACGCATGTGAAGCCGTAGTTCACATCTAGAGTTACATATATAGTCTTAACAATCATTGCTATAATAACTACAATCTAAATGAATACCTTTTTAATTATTGCCCAAGTTACAATTGTCTCTTCTACCCAAGTCAAACGTACCCAAAATATTCTGACCTTCGACCAGCCTTGAAACATGGTCGTCATTATTTGTCAAATTCAAATCACATGGACATTGAGTTACGACGGTTGTCGAATGCTTTTACAAAATATGATCGAGCATCGAAGGTTAAAAAAAAGTCGAGACCGTCATAAAGACTGCCTACATAAGTGAAAACTCAAAACAATGAAATAAATGTGTTCTCTCTTTTGAATTTTCATATTAATTATAGTATGAATGACAATATTTAAGAAAACATTAGTGTGGTTTCCATATCTATTGGTACACGGAGCAATAATTATATACATTTTTATAAAATCTATTATTCAATCAAACGTAGGATGAGCTGCAAAATACCACTATTACACAAACATGTATACAGGCTGCTAACTACGCGTCGCTAGTGTGTTATGCAAAAATGTGTAATACCGCAATACACAGGCGTACTTATTAAATTGTTAATTAAATACTATTAGCATTCATATAAAATAAATAAAAAACACTCGAATGACTATAAAAATATCAATACGTTTGCAAATAAATAAAAATCATAAAGTAAAATCTTACCAATGACAGTGTTATATATAAAACACATACATAATATAAAATAAAGTCCTCTACCACGTTTGTCTGTCTGTCTGTTCGCGATAAACTCAAAAACTACCTAACGGATTTTAGATAGAGTGATTCACGAGGAACGTTTTAGTACATAATTTGTTAAGGATTTTTTCATAATCAGGGCGTGACTATGTCTGCCGGGCCTGCTATTATAATACACATTGGAGTACATTACTGAAGAGAAATTAAAAGGAATATCTATTAAACAAAGTGACATAAAATTATTTTGTTTATATAGCAAAAATTTACCTTGTATTTCCTGTAACTGGCATTTAGAACATTTGTCGGTATTAAAAAGAGACAAGCAAGACAAAAATATATAAGACTAGTGGCAACGCAGAAATTTTGGTAAGCTACACGTGTTATCGGCACATCTCGAAATTACGAACGAGTTTATACACGATACTGTTATAATTGGCTGTAATCCTCATTTAGGTTTATCCGATGCGAAATATATATAAGAGTTGTTGAGGTACGTATGCTTGGTACACATACATGTTTCAACAACTCATATATGTATGAATAGTTGGCTTAGCTTAGGTTAACTCAGATTATGTCGCGAATTGCCTAGGATGGGGCTCCCTGACGTTCCGTCTGGTGCAGGTCTTGACCGGGCACGGTTGCTTCGGTTGGTACTTGCACCAGATAGCACGCAGGGAGCCGACCGCCGTATGCCATCAGTGCGGCGTTGACCCGGACACTGCGCAGCATACTCTGTCTGAGTGTGCTGCGTGGAGGAGCAGCGTCGCACGTTGGCTGCGGCGGTAGGACACATTTATATGTTCGGATCTCTCGCTGCCGATCGTAGTTGCGGCCATGCTCGGTAGCGAGCATGTGTGGAATGTTGTGGCCTCCTTCTGCATGGAGGTCGTCTCGCAGAAAGAGGCGGCGGAGAGGGTCCGCGAGCGGGACCCTAAAAGTGGCATTCTCCGTCAACGGAGGACGGGCAGGAGGAGGCGTCAGTTTGACCGCCTCCTCCCACTGTAACCGGACCAGGGAAGATGGGTCGGACATAACTCACCCTCTTCCCCGAGAGGGTGACGTATCCATAAGGGATTTCCCCACGTTAAAAAAAAAAGTCGCGAATTGCCTGTATCAGGCAACAGCCCAAACCGAGGTGTGCCGAGCACCCTTGAGCTAGTTTCGAATAAAATCGGTTGAGTGCCTTAAGCGCTCGCCTTAGTAGTCCGGTGACGCTGTTAAGACCTTGCTAGGTAAATAGCATAGTCAGTTCGAAAAAAAAACCTCATTTAGGTTGAACATTTTTAATGTTTTGATACGAGATTTTATAAAGTAATGAAATTTGTATGTTTAATTTTGACATCGAAAAGAGAGAGATATTTTAAAATTTGCTTCACAGCGGAAATTAAGTCTGGTTTGTAGCAAAAATATTCAAAGAAAAATCATTAAATGTAAAGCACATAGAATTATAATTAATCTATATACATATAATAAAAATGTAGAATAGTATATATTTTTTACATTTAAAAACAGTTACAAAACCGTTACTAATAAAATCATCTGAATGTATTAAGTCTAAATATCTATTATTCACTCGTACGTAACCGAACCGATTCTAATGAAACCAAGACTTTACTCAAAGGTATGCTTGAAGACAGACAGACATTTCTAATAATGATTGAAATGTATTTTATTACTCATTTCTTCAACATTTTTTTTTACAAATATCTAAAAAGTACAGACACCTTAGATTTACATTCTTACTGGATGGACACACAGACAAAGTTGTTTTTATAATATGGATGTTTGCTGGTCATTGCACCTGGGAGATGCGCTCGGCGTTCAAAACACGTGCGGGATACTGAATGAGAGGAAATCCGCCAATCTCCCGACAATGAATATTCGATATACTCCATTGTTACAATCCATCGCTTTACGATCTTTTACGCTATATCGTATATTTACAATCTTTAAGCGTCGTGAAATGTTTAGCCGGTCGTGTACCTCGCTGTCTACGTATTGAAGTAAGCGCATATATTAGCGGTATCTATGGTATTCAATTCTTTATACATTTTTTGTTCAAATTTGAGTTGAAATGAAAACGAAATTGGCTTTTTTTATTGTTAATTTTACTCGACCCTAATCGCAGGTAATGGAAAGTGCCGGTGTATTGTTTGTTCAGTAAATATTGCTTTACTCATCGTTTAAAAAACTCCATGTGTTGATTTCTGGTAAAATATACGCCGGCTGCCAATGTTGTTTGTTGTGGCATATTTGACCTACGGTGCAGGTAAGCTGATAGAAAGAGAGAAAGATAGTTTGATCTCGGATGCTAGAGGTTTTTAATGTAGTAAAAATTGTAATTTAATTATTGACCAAAAGAAGAAATTCCAGGTAGTTATTTGACATAAATATTTTTAACTCGAGTTTTACTTCTTGTAGAGAGACCTGAAGATCGATCGAATCGTTTTGAAGATTGCATGGCAGACGAAGCCGCGGTTAACAGATAGTCTAATTTAAAGTAGCCTAAGTAACGCGCTTTTCACGGGACTTTCAATGGTAGATAACGAACCTAATAAAAAGTAATTGTGGTTATTCTATTTTAGGCTAGCTGTTACCCGCCACTTTGTCTGCATGAAATTTAGCAAGATTTCAACTTATTCTTTATTTTTAATGACAGAAATAATTATCGGCTTATTGTTTATAATTCGACATTATAATTATTAATAACATTAATGATATAGAGGTCTTCCTAATAAGAGTATTACGTAAAGAGTTGCATAATACAATTTGTTGCGGAACAGACAAGCGTTTATTTTTTGTATAGTCACTAAATCTTAATTATAATAAGGGCAATGTATATTAAATGTAATGTAAATATAAATCTTTATAATAATATTTTTAGTTATTGAATTCAATAGTTCCTTATACAGTGTAAGTGAGCACTGAGGTAGTTATATGGTTGGTTATGGTTCCAAATATTATGCTGATGACAAACCTCATTTGGCACGCTCTTTGTATTTATATATCTAATGTACACGTTACATGTTACTTTTAGTGGCGTGCGCGTCGTACTTACAATTGTCTTTAAAGAGCGTTTCTGTAATTGTACATAGTCCCACAATTCTATAATACGATTTTAAAAAACGCGTGCGGAGCTGCGGGTACAGCTAGTTGCAAATAAAATACAGGGAAACAAGTAGTCTGTAAAATACAGAGGACAAGTTGATTTTCATGAATATGTAGAAATGTTTAATTGTTAACGTAAATGTTTCATTAAAAGTTTGTTATTGCCACAATAACTTAAAACTATAGTTTTGGAGGGAATATTTCAGTTTTTAACCATATCATAGAATACGATATATTTTATCCTAATTTTTATAAATGTAAGTCGCTGTTTTAAAAGTAAAATATTTTTCATTGTAATGTCTGTATGTTATTTTAAAAGATAATGTTTAAGATAAGATAATCGACATATATGGACGCCTCGTCTCTACATTGTAGATTATATAAAAGTTATAAATAATTTTCATCTGCTCGTTGTCAGTTTTGTAGTAAAAGTTTGCAGAATTTATGCATTAACAAACTTCCGTATGCAGTGTCTGGTTATTTGAATTTGTTTTTACGTAACTTTCTGAACAGCGGAGATATCACCGTAGTTTGAATCATGAATACGTTTTCCTGAATATTCAACGAATCTACGTTTTATTTCGACTTATCAGCCTTTGCCTGGCGGGCCTTTACAGTATAATTGGACTTGTTTTGACGATCGCTTATGGCATTCAGGTGAATGACGACTAGCAATAATTAGCAGATTGTTCGTCGTTGCCACATAGAACGCAGATAGGAGGACGCTCGGGAGAAGCCGGGATGCGGGAATACTTCTTATTGCAATGTTTTCTAAGGTACTTGACGTATCTGGGACGCAGTTGACAGTTCCGTACCGAGTGTTCGTACATCTGACAGGTGTGGCACTGCGAGTGTACGTAGATCTTGTACAAGGGCTCGACAAAGATACCAACTTTACAATTGCGATGTAATGGATTCGCCTCGATCCGACGCGGGTGGGAATAGATAGCCAAAGTGTCGCGTTTTGAAGCGTAACGGGAGATAGAGCTGCGGGACCCACATTAATAACTTTCGGCCTTTAGTGTTCCGTAGCGGAGTGGCTATTGGAGGGATTAGCGCGATCGTGCTTCGAAGGGTGGGTTACGCTATTAACTAGTATTGTGAATCGCGGGCGCCACGACGAGATCGAACTCCATGCCGGAGTTTGGATCAAATTTGGAATTCGGAATAAAGTAGGACTTTACAGCCCTGTCTGTCCGGGGCGTCCGTCCAAAGCGGGGGTGTATATAAGCGTATCGGACACACGATCAGGGCGGGTAATCCTATTGTATTCCTTCACTATTTCTGGGAATATAGACGCGATGAACGATTGAAAACATAGGAGCACGAACTGCTTAGTGTTAGATGTGGATATTCTGAGGCCAGAGAGTGAAGGCGGGGCGGATCACGAAAAACCTTCTTTTCTGAGGGGCACTTTTTCTAATTAACGGACAATCTCGAGTCGGAACAAAGAAGCTTGCGGGCGATATAAAATGCCTTGCAGTATAGAGGACCTATGTAGCCTAAGGGGAAACTCTATCAAGCCCAAGTCCGATACATGAGGCTTGGCTATAATACCGGAAAAAACCCTAAAGCACACAGGCCCGTCCGAGTTTACCGTTTGTCTAGGTACCGGCAAGCTCTTTGGACACGCTTCGCTTCGTTGTCACCGTCAGATATCCGTGAGTGATCACTAAGCACGGATTTTAGACTGAAAAGTTCGGTTTAAAAATGGTCGAAATGCGAATGACTAATAAAAGTGAATTTAAAAACATTCACGCATTCGTAACGATTTCGCCTGTGAACGAGTCGGAACTTTGATGAGTCTAAATAGTATCAGTAAAATAGATAGTCACAATAGCTCATGTGTTAACGTGATCATCGTATGCAAGTACTTAAAGTAACTACTTTAATAAATAATCAAAGTAATCTATCAGTTAAATTACCGGTTCAGGCTTACGAGTACTTGCGTTTTCAAAACAATTTTATGGGGTGGTTAACTAAATATATTGTACAACAAATTTATAGAGGTAAGGTAGTCAATTAATGTCGCACGCGTGAATAGATAGGATATCTTTAAAACGTCATAATAATTAATATTCTACTAATAAATACGGGTAATAATAATAGTGTATAATTTTAATTTGACACTGTATCATTAGTAATTTTCATTCTAACACTTACACGGTTTTAGTTCATAGAGAAACTACGCAACAAAGATAAACGCCCAAAAATAGCGAAAAGAAAAATCAAACGTAAAGTAACATAAATAATTTATACAATTAAGGTGGAATAAGAGGTTTGTCCAGGTAAAGCGTCATCTGCATAGAGCAATTTCAATTAGCCTTTGCAAACAGAGGAAATCCACATTGTACCTTCGCATCTAATTAAATTACACGGGAAAACACAATCTAGGATTTAGAAGCCACTCGGTAACTTAATGAATTTCGCAAAAAAAAAAGACTAACAAGGACAGTACGGCAAAGACAAAGAAATGTTTCCTTGTATTATTTATAACTTTAATGTTTTATATGTATTTTATACAACTTTTGAATTTATAAGACTTCCTTTTTCTGAGATCCATAATTCATTGGGGAATTCCGCGCTGTTATGGAGGCTTACAAGTCTCTCGATAGGTTCTCTCAGGATCTCTAACAAGAGAGATACTGTGCCAATTTATTAAATGTGCATGAAAGTATATTTATATGATGTTTCCTTTTATTATAGCGTAACATGAACGAAAGAAAATATTGTGAGCAATTATATATATTCTGCTAATGAGTTATGAATCTGTTAAGAATCATGTAAGAACTTATTAATACTCTAAATTTTACCAAGTTCTTAACATGTTCATCCAGTGTCACGATCAATATCATATTGTTTATAACACAGTTAGTATAGTTATAGGACAGGTGCCCGAAACTAGAGGTGCAGTCAATTCAATTATAAACTCCTCTGGCGTTTCTAAATTCAATTTTAAGCTTCGACTCGAGGATCGTTTACTATCTTCACTACCAAATCTTTCTCTTGACAATACAAGCATGTAACGAAATAAAATAGAAAAGATAATAATAATATTTATTAAAAACAAAGCAAATGACAAAGATAGTTACTTAATCTATGACACTGAATTTAATTGAATAACCTATGTATTAAAGTTTATCATCGTACCAATAGTAATTATCGTTGACATCTGTACTAGTGTTGAACTGTATCACAGATGTCAAGGCCCACCGTATGAATTTAAATGCACATACTAGATTTTAATAAAATACAAAATAAGTTTGTGCGCTAGTTTATGCGTGCGTGTGTTTAAATGTACGTGTGTGTATGGGTGTGTGAATAAGTGTACATGTGTGTGTCTCAATGTACCTAAGGACTATCATGCTGCATATTATGGTTTATGGAGATCTTCAACTTCTGTGTACGTTAAGTCGTAGAGCCACTTACTGATCAATTTTTTTACAGTGTACTTGGATCGTCCAAAAATATAAATAAGTTTGTTAACCTTATTATAGATTCGGGAACCTAGGATACAAAATTGCCGTGCTGCAATAGCAGTCCGGTGGGGTTCTACTTTACAAATACGGCCACGTCTCAGATTTACATTTAAGATTGAGGAGAAGGATAACATAGCATGCTTAAATATAGCTGTATGGAGCACAAATAAACTTCTGAATGATGATAAATTAACGGCATTCTATGAACACTGACATTAGTTTTGAAGAAAAAATTGTCTAATGTTATCTGTCTCATTGCTTCACTCAGTTATTTTTATGCAGATTTGTTAACCCAATATTTCACATACTAGTCGGATTTTTCAAACGTTGTCTTTCATACAAACATTGTCCTGAGAATTGCAAACAACAACAACAACGATAGAGAAATATTTGAAGTCGTTTTGAAGTGATGCTCTAATATACATTTGACAATTGTTTTTATCTAATATACCCATATCTTCTCCTTACCCTTATCCCACATAGGAGTAAGTAGGGTCAGTACAACATGTTTGTCATGTTGTGGTATATGATTTGGCTTAATTTTTACGATAGGCCGCCTGCCTGACATAAACCCTCCTTGGGATTATTTTGTTGTAGCATAATAATAATATACCCATATATAGATAGATATATACGACTAGATATAGATATATTAAGAGGTATAAATAAATCTATAATTTTGCGTATACATGTTATTAGATGTCTTTTTATAGTGTTTATATGTACGGATTTAACTAAGAAATGGGAGATCAAATTATTATGAAATTTTATGTACATTGAGTCTATCATTCCTCATTTGATTTAGTATAAAAATTGTCAATATAGTATGTTTACACTTGGTAAATAGCTAATAACTAAAAATTAGAATTATATTTAATTCATAAGCAACATTAATGATTTTTTTATAGAGCATGTAGTACCTATACGTTATGTTAACAATTATAAGTTATAGAATTATATTATATCTTCTTAAATTAGAGAATTTTTTTAGAGACGACACAACCGGTTTCAACGAAATTTTGGTACAGACAAAATATTTATCAGTAATTCTTTTAGGAATCATAAAATATACTGATATTCAATAAACGAAAATAACGAGTCTAAATTTAACGAATTTGTCGAATAACTATTCATATACCATTAGCAAGAACTAACGTAGCCCAACATTGCCCTTTGTTACGCATGCTTTCTTTTTGTAATAGTTCACGTTGCAAATTCGATATATTTTTTTTGCATCTTTGGCTTCAACTAGAATTTATTATAATTTTTTTTTCGTTTTAATAATATGATTTTGTCTTCTTGTTTTATGCATGTTGTGTTCTCATATAAAAGGTTTCGTGTCCATTTTTGTTTATTGAACTCAGTTTTGTGGACCTTAAATAAATCAATAAAATTAATAGCTTACATAAAAGATGTACGCGAAGCCGCGGTCACAGCTAGTTATGTATTAGGGAATAAAATTATGCGAACGATTCACTTATTTAAACAAACATAATGTTATGTTTAAATCAAGTTATGTAAAAATGATTCTCAGCAAATATCAGATAATTTACGTGCCTTTGTGTAAAATGTTAATTTGCCGCGTTACAGTACTGAATACTAATTTACAATATCGATTGTTGAGAGTACGCTTAACGGCAATTTTCATTTCACCGCAAGGATTTACTGTAAATGTAATTATCTCGTGACCCTCGCTATATATTTAATGTGGCTAATAGACCGCCTCGAGGCCGTTCATTTTCAAATGAGAAATATACTATGCTGAAATTTAAATAATTTTCATAATTGTATACGTTAATCTACGGAGTTTTGTTATGTTACTAGATGCTCAACCTATTAATCCTGGATAGATAAGAATAGTCTTTCTTCTCTATTCAACAATATACGCACGTGAGACCCTTTGAATTCTAAGCATTCCTAGTAATTTAAACTATTAGATTAAATATCCTTAATACGGACCTATTTTAGGTCAACCAAAAGATTTTCTTTGTCACATTGCTGTGTGTTACGATATATAAAGTAATTTAATTTATTCTTCATTAATTAACATATTGCGGACCGCTGACGAGTTAATTCTTCATGCACTTTCATTATCTACGAGTATTTCAATTTATGAAACTCAGGGCGATATAAAATACTGCAAAAGCTTTGCGCATCGTTTTTATTCGTGTGCGCTTTTGGCGTGTAACATCTATAGGCGAGGGTAAACCTGATTGTTGACGTGGCGCGACGTGGCGACGCGATGCCATGCGCAAGCGACTGTGCGCAACCTCTCTTGCCGCACTGAGCTCGAATACTTAGTGTATACAGTGTTGTTTACTACGTTACACATGTGTTTCACATATGTCAAGCGTCCCGTTACGGCTCGATATTTTTAATAAAGAGAACACTTTTCTTGATATATAGGTTTTAATCACAGTTGTAGTTATTCAAACATTTACATATACAAACATAGTTTCTGAATAAAATCTCCGGTCAACAAAGTGTTAAGACGTATAATAGTTACATTCATCTAAATATATCATTCAAGTAGGTTTTGATTCTGCCAATAGTTGAATAAAAATGATACTATTCATGTAATAAAATGTCTATATACAGACAGCTTAATCTACCTTCTACAAATACAATTGAATTGCGATTCAAAATATGAACTAAAAGTATACGGTTAAATAACTTCAAATTTTTTTTATGTCATAGAGTGTAGAGACGAAGTGGGTAAAAATCAAATAAACGATATTTCACCCCGATATTTATTTCAGGGTTTCAATATTTTTCCCAAATTTATATGGGACATCCTTTGATTAAATTATTGTATCATTATTAATAATTTATTATTTAATTATTGTATTACCAATTCAAATATAAAAGAATCATTAAAATCGGTTCACAATTGACGAAAATATCGATTAACATACATTTAAAAAAAATACAAACAACCGAACATAGTAACCTCCTCCTTTTTCAAAGTCGGTTAAAAACCAATACCAAAAGTTATTCAGATACAACAATAACTCTATCTATATGTACGAAGTTATTATTTAAATAACATCATCAATGAGTACTGCTTACTTGAAAATTATACCAAGGCGCGTGCCGTTTAAAAAATCAATACAACCCACACATCCCCGGCTCGCTCGTTCGCAAGGACACCGCCGCTGTACACCGAAACCGCCATTAACCAACTGAATGTACTAAGAACTTACGTCACATCTATTGTGCGTGAGGTGATTCGAATATATCAACATATATACAAATATGTAAACCTTGCTTAAATCTTTTCTATACATAAGAATGTAAACCTAACGTGTCTGAACTTTTTGTAAAAAAAATTGTTGCAGGTGTCTAGGAATAAGCTACATTTCAATCATTTTTTGTGGCGGTAGAGCCACGCTGTAGTTACTGGTTTCAGCATGAATGTGTCGGCTCGCTCGGGGTAGTACAACATTGTATTAAATTTAGGGTTTCCAAACATATCGATATATTTTTAATGACTTTCCTTTTGAAAAATCCACCCTTGGCCACAGTTAATTAGACAATTAACCGGGGTAATACCACCCTCTCACAGAAAGCTGACGTGAAGTAACAGTGCTTACATTGTTGAGTTTCATTCGGTCAGCGAGAGCACTGGAGGCCCATCAGCGCCAAACACAGGCAGGCAACCCACTTACGACTCCCCTGGTGTTGCTAGTGTCTATAGGCGGTGATGATCACTTAACATCAGGTGACCCACCAGTTCGTCTGCCTCCTATGATATATAAAAAACAATTTAGAAATGTCTGTCTGTCTGTATGAACACGCATCGGTACTTAAGTACTGCGTTCATGATAAAACCATTTCAAGAAAATCATAAAGCATATTTTCGAGTAACATTAAAGTCTTTGTTTCATTAAAATTGATTCCGTCTATCAAAAGTTATTGTAATTTTAATGACGACACGCGAGAAATGTCGATAGTAATTAGACTTAATGACTTAATACATTCAGATGATTTAATTAATCACTACATCAGATTCTACGCTGACGAAGTGGTGATCACAGGTAGTAGTTGATCAAATTTCTTTTCAAAGTGTGAATTACTAACAGAAATGTGATGTCCTTTTAATTGAAATTAATATGAATCAAAACGGTAATTATTTCAACGAGAAAATCAGCGTTCTCTTATAAAATAAAAAAGGCATTTATTTCATGCCACATAAAAAGTATAAAAACAAAATATACACAATGAAAAGTAAACAAAGAATTAATGGAAATTAATAGCAGGAACGCCTCCTCCAAATTACTCCAGCGGTCTCTATCTGTTGCTTCCGTTAACCAGTTTCTCCTTGCGATATTTTTATGTCATCTTCCCATCTTGCTTTAGGTCTTCCTCTTTTTCTAACACCTTTTGGATAGGCCATGTTGTTACCCGTTTCGTCCAACGATCGTCACTCATTCTGGCAACATGTCCTGCCCATTTCCACTTCAATTTTAATGATTTTTTAATTATAAGTTCTCTTATATAAATTCAAATTAAATTAAATATTAATTTACTAAACCTTGATTTAATCAAGGTACAAAATATCACATAGTATGACACACATCTGCCTAATAAGTATGTAAAATAAATATGTGTGGCCTATAGAGAGCATCGGTAAATAAGAACTTCTTTCATTACTACTCAATACTTGCCTAACATATTAATCTATTATATTTTCTTACAAATATTTACAAAGCTATAGCTCAATATACAATTTTAATAAAGAATGGTCAAAGAAAAAGTTGAAAGAAATAAGGTCGAATTGCGTCTGAAATATTTTTACGATAGCCTTTCAAACGTAGGAATCCGATACATTCCTCTTCTGTTTGTAATGAGCGCAAGCGGCGTGGAATGCAATATGCTTCAAGCTAGACGTGATTTCAGACCGTAAACACCAGATGGCGTTGGAGCTCGCCTTCCTAAAGGGTACTTTTATTAACGAGTAACGCATTTTATATACCTCTTGTTACGTTGTGCGCTCTTATACAATATAAAAACTACGTATAGAATACGTTCTTAAAATGATATGATGTTAATTTATACATTCCTATAAATAATTGCTAAAAGCACAAAAGAAGCCACGATGGAAAATTAGACTTGCTGCCTCTTTTGCTAAATTGCTAAAGAGTTTTTATTCGAACTTCACTACAATTTATATTCGACTCGTGCAGAGACCCAACCGAATACCTAAATCATTTCAATAAGATAACTAAATCCCTAAAGTGAGAAGCTATCTTAATAAACAAACCGTATCTTCCAACGCAAGAAAAACCCTATGACATTTGAGATTGCTATGAAATCATACCTTTTTCAAACTATAAATATGACTCTGAAGCCTTTATAACACAGCTTTAATAATCACATTCTGAGAGAAGTTTGAATAGAGAGCATTTTCTGACCTTCCATAGTTGTAGTTTCCCCAACTAGCTACCCCGGATTTCCGTATTCAATAACAAAGTAATTTCAACTCGAATAATAAATCGATATTGTTCGGTAACACAGACCGTAGGTATTGTATCATCCTCAGGGATTACACTCTAAACACTGAAAGCATTGAAAGCGATTAATTCAAATATGTATCTTCCCTTGAATTAATACCGACAAAACTTTCAAATATACTGAGTATCATAATTAGGTATCATTTGTCGCAATGGTAGATTGGTTGAAGTTGAACGAAGGTGGTTTAAAACATGGGTATCCTTCTATTAACTTTAGCAAATGTACACACGCGAACTAATAATACCATTTATTATCGTCTTTATAAATGAATATTTTATTCCAATACTTTATGCTTTACTACTCTTAGAAACTAGTAAAAGCCAACGTTGTAGGTATAATTAATTTTAAAAAATTTGAATCCTCGAATTATTATAATATTCTAATTAGACACAATATATTTTAAAATAAAAACAAATAACCAAACACGTAAGTTCTAAATACTTCAATCCAATTTTACGCTCCAAAGATCTTCGATTCTAGTTTTTCTTTATTCCGATACCTATAGTCTAAATGTGTATAAAGAAAGAAAACGAGACTTATCAAAGAAGTCATGGTGGCCTAGTGGTTTGACCGGTGGAATATCATTTCGATGTTCGCAGGTTCGAACCCCGGCATGTACCAACGAATTTTTCGGAATTTACGTACATTTACAAATTTAACACGGTAACACTATCGGCTGACGGTGAAGGAAAACATCGTGAGGAAACCTGAACCTGAGAAATGGTCTTGTAGTACTACTATGTGAGGGAAAATATAGAATTGTGGATTTCTCAGAGTATGAAATCACCAATATGCCGTGGGCCGGCGTGGTGATTACGCCCATACCTTCCTTCGGGAAGAAACCTATGGCCCTGCAGTGGGTCTCTTATAGACTGATGATGATGATGATGAAAAATTAATAGACAATTTAAGAGAAATTTCATTAGTGCTATAAGAAAAACCCCATCAAGCCACACCGCCGCGCCGTTGTTTGCATAACCGCCAAGTTTGCTACTTATCGCTTGACACAGGCTAGACGCCCCGCCGCGCCGCGTCGACGGCTTGAGCTGTTTTGTTTAACATTGTTCAAAGATGCGAAACTAACACGATTTGACTGCAGTTGTTTCATTATTCAACAAAGCTTCACAAATTATTAGACTTGATATGTTATTTTAATTAAATACAAGTTTCATACATAAATAATTTTTACTAGTTTTTAAATTTTCTTTGTTTATCGGTCAACATATTACAGTTTTAGGAAATAAAGTAGTATGTAAATAAGTTACCCACAGGCTACCCAGTCTCCCTTTGTGCATCGCTGTAATCTATAGAATGCATATACGGGCCTTTGAAGCCTACGCTAACAAAACCACAAAGCAAACTGACTACGCAACTAGCACATTGTGCGGTCGATAATTTCGTAAGGGCATTTTAGGTGCTATATACGAACATGTAGTCGAAATACAACCACATTTCAATATTTCGACAAATGCACAAATGTGGTTACAAATGTTGTACAATAGTAGACGGAAGGTATAACGAATATAGACTTATAGGAATATAGACGATGGTACGGAAAAAATGAACTGTTTCCAACAGTTTTATCGTTAGCACCAAAGCTCATCAATAGTCACTTAATAAATTAATATGAATAATAAGAAAATTAGACTTAATTAGACACTTAATAAGAAAATTAGTCAATAAACACAGGAGAGAGATATTGAATTATTTTGTCTTTTCCTATTTATATATATAGAGATATATTGAATAAGTAATATGTTAATAAGAAAAAGAATATGTTTTTAAGCTACATTACTACTGATGTCTCGTCATATTTTTTGTTGTAGCAATCAAGATTCTAGGTGATATTTAGTAACTCATCAGGCTAACAGATAGGCACTTACTAATTAAAGGGAATCTACATTTCAGGAGAAGTTTTTTCTAAATAAGCCGATAAAACGACATCACTATGTCTAACGGTAAGTAAATTATAGTTTAAGACCTAGGATAACCGCCGAAAACTGAACATCCATAGCAGTCTTCATATTGAAGTGTAAATGTACGTATTCGGAAGATATTACGCAGCAGTGTATATCATTTACGATTCAGTTACATGAACCAGCGCGAGTGCCTACGCATTAGAGTGCAACTATTTAAAAGCAAGTTCGATTTCCACAACATAACGATGACAGATTTCAACATTGAAGCCCCGTCACCGAAATCAGTATGATGTATATAATATGTAGGACTAGCTTATTCCAGCCGCTTCGTTGTGCATTTAAAGAAATACAAATCAAATTGAGAATATTCCTTATCGAATGGTTATATTCCTATGCTGATAAATTAAGTAGTTTTATGAGTGAGTCTCAAAGGAAATATATTTTCATTATATATAATATATACAGAAGATTTTGAAAGCGCTATCAAGGTGACAGTGGAAAATTAACAAAATACAAATGAAAAATGTAACAAAATTTGTAGCTAATTTTGTTGCTAATTGTCGGTCGATCTTATGTTTTTATTTTGTAGCTCGCTCTTTATGCTTATATGAACCAGGTTCGATGCAGCAACAGATCTTTTACAGCGTCCTATGTTCGGAAAAATCGAGCTAAAGCTAGGATGTACCAGATAAATTGTTAGTAACGATGAAAATCGGCAAATCTTTTGTTTTTTTTTGTTGCTCACTTTTTTTTTTTTTTTCAAACTGACTCGCTATTGACCAAGCAAGGTCTTAACAGCTTCACCGGACTACGTTTTTGTTGCTCACTCTTTGGGCTATGTTCCTTCGTTATAGCACTAAGCAACAAATAATAACATTAACTTAAGAGTCGAAAAATGAAATGGAAAACAAGATGGCATGTATTCGTTTAATCAGCTATAATCGTTATGCAGAACCGACATTTTTTATGTCCGTTACTAGTACAAGTAACTTGCAGCAACAATTTAGCAACTAATTTTCGCCCATTAATTGATTCGATATCAAACGATTTAACTTGTTTTCGTGCTTGCTTGATATGAAGCTAGCAGTAATTGTGTTTTATTTTTGCAAACGGCACAAGCAATAAAAGCGTCATTATGGTAACTAATTAGCTACAAATTTAGTAGCAATTTTCATTTACTTTTGCTAATTTTCCCCTGTCTTCTTAATAGAGCTGAATTTTAAATAAAACAAAGATTACTTTAAAATATTATAAATCAATTTTTGTGCAATAATTATAATAGTCAAACATGATTTATGATTTTAAGAGTGAATAGCAAGTCACTTGCTGGTATCCCATTATCTCCGCGCCCAAAGTGCCCACATAATGCTTACACGTCACGTATAAACGTGCGATATTACGTTCATAATTATGATTTATTGAACTTCGATTTACGTGCGAACTGTTTGGGGAATAGTGTTGTTGTTATACAATCATATCACGAAAATAGCTTCCAATGTAAAAATTGCAACTGTTAAATTACTCTACTGTTTAAGTGTTTTACCAATTACATAATTAAAAGTTACTAGGGACGTTAATATTGATGTTAAACTAAAATGTATAAATGGTTATACAAAAATGGGTGTAAGGGGTGTCGAATAACATCGAAGACTTGAGACATCCAAGCCAACCTCACCTGCACGAGGTGCACCCTGCTGAATTTCGATCAACAATAACTAGATATCGGGTCAACCCGAAAAATACGTCTCGGTAAATTACAGCTCACTTGAAATGTGAGCTTTTATTTTGTTTAGTTTGTTTGAAACACAGCCAATGTAAGCACGTTTCACATGCCCGCAGTGTATTCAAAAGATACAAAAATAATACCCGAAAAAGCAATTTAACGGCCGGAGTATCTTACTTTCGCTAAATACATGTTGAATAAGTTATATTTTAAGTTTTAAACTAACAAATAATATCAAATTTTGATCAAAATTACCGATTTTATACCTGTGGTACAAATGTTTGGACAAGGCTCTTCAACCACGCACAATAACGGGAAAAAGTACTTTATTCATTGCGTGTTAAGGTTGAATTCACACTAAATGTTGTTTATGTTGTCTTTTCATTTGTGAGGGGAGTAATTTATTGCTTTGCTCGTTTTATCGTAAGTATTAGATAATATTTTGAACATTTGTGACTTTATTACTAGGTGTTATGGTTGTAATTAGGTTGAACTTAAAACTGTTTTAAATTTTTTTTCTCCCTTTCTTAATAAACAAATAGCTACACATAAGTATATATTTACGCGGACAGCTTTTAGCTTCGATTTTGTACGTGACCCTTTATCTAGTTATTGTTGATCGAAGCTGCTGAATAACGAACGAGGCAATGGCGAAAGCGGGGTGGTAGGGTTTTACAGCCTGACTGGGTCGCAACCACCATGTATATCGCGAAAAAGCCCGTCATAGTGATTCGCTTCTACGGGTTGCGTTTCGGGATCAGCCTGTGCATATCCAGCCTTTCGCCGGCCGGCATTACAGCGGCGACCGGCGATGGATACTGTGTCACTCGGTGGTCGCCAATGTTTTTGGATTGTACTGTGCTTACCATCAGGCACAGAGCAGTCATTTTGCCGTGCAATAATAATAATAATAAAAAAACAAAACAGAGAATATCGAAACATCTTCGGTGGAAGTGCTAATTAACTAACGTGTACAGTATATCAAACATATGTTAGTCAGCCAGCCTTTACCTCGACGTTGTAATACACAACGCGCCGACGTAAAACAAACAAACAAATCACGCCGCGAATATGTATACACTTGGACAACATATCCCAACCTTTATCTTCTTACCCAGTTTAGCATTTTAGACGTCTTTATTACATCTCAGAGATATACTCTGTGACCTTTATATTATACGTGGGGGAAAGACATTAAAGAAAATGCTCAAGTTAATCTTATTAAGAATACAAGAATCAGCAGAAATTGTCTCTGTAGTAATTACAATGCTCGCTTTTTATTTACCTTGCTCGTAAAGATTTAACATTTTAACAAATTAACCTTATTAAACGTTTGTTTCTTGGTAGAAGTGAAATTAAAAAGAAAAAAAAATTATGAAACGAAATATCCCATAGTGAACAGCAATATTACGTCCTATAGATTATGTTATAAGGATATTAACGTCAACCTGTCTAGTGAACCAAAGCCGTCTTTCCCAAGGGAAGGTACGGAAAGAATCGCCGCGCCAACTCACGACATATTGGCGAATTCAAACTTCGAAAAATCCGCTTTTTTTTTCTTCCATATACCGTAATACTACATTTCTCAGGTTCAGGTTTCCTCACGGTGTTTTTCTTCACCGTCTTCCGATAATGGTATCAATTTAAAATAGTAAATGTCCACGACTTAAAAAAAAGCTGTTAGTACAAGCAAGCTCTATATTCTATATTCTACTGGCCAGATCGCTCGACTACCACGACTAAGAATGACAAAGTTGAAAGATGACTTTTAAATAAAGCTAACAAAGTGTAATTCTTGGAAGAAAGTTACCACAATATTAAAAAATCACAAAGAAAGATTCTTTTAATAACTCAGACTACATTATACACTCAACCACGGAAGAACTTCCTTTTTGTTACCTAATTAGGCTCCGCTAACCATCCTACAAAGATATTCTACTATGGCTTTCCGTTCTTTCATAAAACTAAGAACTGACTCATTATTACACAGATATAGGGTATATTTGTGAATGTAGGATTGTTTTGGTTTGAAATTAGTGTTGCGGGGTGGTAGGGTTTTACAGCTTGACTGGGTCGCAACCACCATGTATATGGCGATAAAGTCCGTCATAGTGATTCGCTTACGCGGGTCGCGTTTCGGGATCAGCCTGTGCATATCTAGCTTTTCGCAGGCCGGCATGACAGCGGCTTCGGGCGATAGATAAAGTGTCACTCGGTGATCGCCATTGTTTTTGGATTGTACTGAGCTTATCATCAGGCAAAGTGCAGTCATTTTGCCGTGCTACAATATAGATATAGGGAAACCAAATTACCTAATAAACACAGGAAGTCACAAAATTAAAACTAGAATTGATATATGACAATAATTAAAGGCGTTACAATATCCAAATTTAAAATTGAATAATTATATTTCACACATCAGTGCTTGTACGTATTCCACTAGGTATATTTTCTTGAGTAAACACTGCTGCATTTAGGCTAGGCTATTATAGACTTACTATTGGGTCGCAGAGGTGCGGACGTCATAATTTAAAGTAGACGGCTATTCTATTTGCACTAAAATGATTCCACAGAAGGGAAAGCAAGATAGACATAATATGTCCGCTCCGTAATAATGTAATAACAATACCTTTTTATCTACGATAAAAAATATAATGGAAGAAAATACGGAATAAATTACCCACTTACCTAACATGAAATAAAATAAAAAAGTAATTGTTTTTGGATGAAGGTTTTTAACGTAGTTTGCGGTAGGTGTTGACTGATTTCTAACTGACTGATTTCTAATCGTCACGTAAGGAAAAAACGTTATGCTCCTCTGTCTCTCTCATTCCATGAGACTTTCTCTATTTGTTTCCATATGTCTTTTTCTATGATATACGAGTCGGTCATGTGTGTTATGTGTGTGCAAATATCGAAATTTGTACTGACGAACATCATGAATGTATGAGATTGGCATAATCCGCACCGTTGGTACATATAATTTAACTCGTATTTCTCAAAAGTGTTAACGTTTTGGAACGATTTCAAATTCGAATATGAATTTTGGAATGATGAAAAAACTTTTAACCTTTGACCTTTAATATTAAAGGTAATGATTATGCATCGGATCGTTGAATGTAGTACAGGTTGACCTTAGGCCTTGAACTAAAAAAATGTTATAGGTTGTCACCTATAATTATTCAATAAACTCTTCAACTTTGTTTTACCCATTTTAGTTGTATATAAGCAACACAGCAAAAACATTGATTTGTTGAGTTTTGGAAATTTCTAAAATGTGTAAACTGAGTCATGATTTATTATACCCGTTGGTTGAAATTACGTAACTAATCTCAAATTATTCGCAAAATAGAAAAAATTGTGGTGGACTCTAAAGTTAGAAAAAACTAAAAAGGAAAGTTCTCTGATGTCGATATTATATGATACTGTTAAGTTATAACATCAAAAATCGTTTCGTAATATGGGAAACACGCAACGTATCTATCTACTACATTTTCGTATTATTTGTTACCAGCTGTGCCCGCTGCTACGTCCCCATGAAATACCAATTATAAACACAGTGATTGTATTATGTATTAAAACTCGATATCGACAATTGAATTGGCCTTTGGGTGAGGTACTTTGTGAACGTTTTTGTTCTCTGAGACTTGGCGTGGCACTACATCATCTAGACGTTGCTCACACTGTGAATGTATAATTTTGGTTCTCGGTACACGATGTGGTACTCAAAACGACTGTCAACCGAAGCTGGCTTTCAAGTATGCCGGTATACACCAACAGGTGCTTGACGAAATATTTTCAATTTGAGGGTGGTAGCTAGCCAGGTGGACTTAGAAAAAACTCAGCTCAAGACCAGACATTTACCCTCAACCAAACAGCAATGCAATACAGTCTGAAGGTTAAACTATAATACCTGAATTAAAGGAGAAGAGCACCGGAGGCCCACCTTCCCTTTCCTCCCTTTCCCCCAAATACAGGCTGACAACGCACTTTCACTTCTCCTGGTGTTGTTAGTGTCTATGGACGGTGGTTATCACTTAACATCAGGTGACCCACCTGTTCGTTTGCCTGCTATGACATAAAAATAAAGGAAAAAGAGACATATTCGTAACGCAGTCAATCGAAAGTATAACAATGTAAAATAATGGTATACATTTACCAATATCACTTTCTGATTATAAAACAAAGTCCCCCGCCGTGTCTGTCTGTCTGTCTCTCAAAAACTACTGAACGGAATTTCATTTGGTTTTGAACCAGTAGATAAAGTGATTCATGAGGAAGGTTTCGGTATATAATTTGTCAAGGTATTTATTTATGGGCGGGTACAACGTCCACCGGGCCCGCTAGTTTTACATAAAATTTAAAAATAAAAGCCTAGTTGTTCAATAGCGAACTTCAAGTTACATCCAATCAGTAACGTAATGATCGGAAACTCATTGTGAGCAGTCATATTTATTGGATATAATAAGTCCATACATAATAGTTTTAAAATGTGATATCCTTATATCGATTCAACTACATACGTTGTGTTATTTATTTTAAAGTATATGTGAAGTCTATTATATACCACTTTTATACCTATAATGTATGAAAGAGAGAGGAGTGGGATAACGCTTTCTCTTTACGTGACTAAAATACACAGATATAAACAATCTACCTTACCTTAGAGATAGATTAGAGAGAGATACCTTACATCTCTAAGATTACACGTCGTTCCTAACAAGGGTCTCCTAACCGCAAAAGTTTTTTTTTTATTACATAGATGATTATTATATACAGGATTAAGCGAAGCGACAACTATTTTCTTAATTAAAATATTAACAGTATTACCATAAAACAGGGATCCTTTTTTGTCGCTTGTGTACCAAGAACGACTTAATTTTAAAGGATTTGTCTGTTAGTCGGTGAAAATTGTTTAATACCGAACTACGCTTTTAGTAGAGTAGACATAGGCAACTGAGTAATATATAATATTTAATTCAAAAATATAATTAACTACTTACTCTTCAGGTAAGCTCGGAGCACCCTCCTCTTGGCCCGGAGCATTGACGTGGTAGACGCAGAAATTCTCCAGGAGAGCCCTCATGTCTACGAAGTTGAAGAACGTTTGAAAGCAGACGTCTGTAAAGAAAATGTTTATTTAATGCAAGTTCGTGATAAATACAGTTTCAATGATATTACTGAAATGCTATTTTAATATGTTTTTCGTAGTAACTAAGAAAAATAATAACAAAAATCTTTTTAGAATAAATATATCATCGTCATTATTTCCGAATTCAATTAAATTATGGATATAGTATACTCAAAAATGTGAGAAAAATTAGAAACTTTCGATTTCAAAATCTGATTGATAACGCGAGTCTTTTTCTTAATTACTAACATAATTTATTTTCTAATAGTATTATTACGTATAGTTTATTTTATAGTATTGATATCTCAGAATTACTTGAAAAACACTTCATTATATCTAATAACCTAATTTGCAATATTGCAAAAATGTACTATCCACTTCTGTTAATTTACCCTAAACGGTCTTCAATATTCCAATATATGTTTCTACAATAACAACTATTATATTAGAATTATTTTGTATTGTATATATGAAGTATAAAAATTACTTTGAAGTACTTGAATTTACGTCAAACTTATTTCGATTATTATTCTGACTCATATTTAAAAATTCCATAAACGTTATTTACCTGTGCATTTAGCAAATTTTAATAACAATAACTTACATCACAATACGTATTTTAAAATCCGGTGAACGTAGGCGGATTTTCAAATGGAAAATTCAGCGGCAAAATTCAAACAATTCAATCTCAATGAATCTGTGAAGTGCGATCAAATCCTTTTCCAATATTTCCCAAGAGTAATAATAAGTGTACACTTCAAACCTGCTTGTCGGAAATCATATATATTCAATCTATTATAGCTAGATGGTGGTCGCGATAATATAATCAAGCTATGAATATCAAAATATTTCTTTAAACTTATGGATTACTCCGGTTTTAATAAAATAAAATTAACTGGATTTAGCATCAATATAGTCCCTGGTAATGTGAATAGCAATACTAATAGTTCTCGCAACTTCCAGAGGTGTTACTAAGCGGCATTTCATTTTGTCGACCTATTTATTTAACGGACGAGAAACTGCACTTAGCACTAATTGGACTGGACAGAGGTAAAAGCAGAAGGAAGGTAATTTAATCGCTATGCCATTAAAGTATTCTGTGAAGTATTATTTTTAAATAACAGCAAATACAATAGTTAAAATTAACCATCGACGAAAACGATGAAGACCAGACGTAAAATAAGACGATGTTTGTAAATGTATTTATCATACTAATTAAAAAAATAATGTATCCATTGGAATACGTTATATTGATAACTTAATATTATAATGTGTATTCCGACGGGTTATAATGAACTCATGGTTGTCACAAAGCTTGAAATACTACTTAAATACTCGACGACTATGACAGTGAGTGGTATAAATCGTCTGCTTGACTCACGAGTCACTCACCGTCGTATCGCTAATACATCTAATTCAATAGGTTCACAGAATACAAGGCTATACAACGTTCATCATTGAACTCGCATTCATATCTGTGCAATATAAGCATTTTGCCTATTTTAACGTACGGTACGAATTGAACATGAAAGCCAATTAGCCGAAAGTAACTATTCCACGCGGACGAAATCGCGCGCAGAAACTAGTTATAAATGTAGAATTATATAAAAATAACTTTGTACTAACACGCAACAAACTCAAAGGAAAAAAAACACCTCGATTTTGAAACATTCTTCATTGGTGCTCCGCTCCTATTGCGCGTCTTAACGTGATGATATAGCGTATAGCCTTCCTCGATAAATGACTTATCTAATACTGAAACAATTTTTCAAATCGACCCAATAGTACCTTAGATTAGCGGATTCAACCAAACAAACAAAGAAACCCTGCAGCTTTATAATATTAGTATAGATTACTCTAGAAACAAAATTCTGAAATATATAACTATTCATAATATAATAAAATTGGATAGCAGACAACCCAGAACGCGACATGTACTTGTATAATAAAGATTCTGTAGGCACTAAAAACGTACAAAGTTCCCTTGTTCTTTGAATCATTATTTAAGAGGGGCTTGTTAGGCACGACAGACAGAGACATGTGCCCCTTGTTTTACACCGAGCAAAACGACTTCACCCAAAAGTTTATTTAAGATTAATTCAAGAACTTGAGACGAGCGTATCTATTTTCTAGACCTATATTTTCCATTGTCGATGTAATAATAAATGAAAAAGTCGCGATGTATGTAACAAAACATGTTTTTTTTTATAATACTAATAATTTCTATAACAATATACTCGTATATGTTACCATATACCATATATATATATATATATATGTTGGGGAGTAAGGGGGGTCGAATAGCATCTAAGACTTGTAGACACCCAAGCCAACCTCACCTGCACGTGGTGCACCCTGCTGAATAACGAACGATGCAATGGCGAAAGCGGGGTGGTAAGGTTTTACAGCCTGACTGGGTCGCAACCACCATGTATATGGCGAAAAATCCCGTCATAGTGATTCGCTTCTGCGGGTCGCCTTTCGGGATCAGTCTGTGCATATCCAACTTCTCACAGGCCGGCATGACAGCGGCGACCGGCGATGGATAATGTGTCACTCGGTGGTCGCCATTGTTTTTAGATTGTACTGTGCTTACCATCAGGCACAGTGCAGTCATTTTGCCGTGCTACAATAAAAAAAAACCAGACACTAATAACCCAAGATGCCAACCAACATGCCTTCTACTTAGAAGTTACACTTACAGAACCCTAAACTCGAACTAATAAATTTGGGGGAATACTGGTTATAAGATAACACAGTTATACGGAGCAATGAGTTTCTAGACATTTAATGACTTAATGATACCCATACATTGCAATAATTTGCACAACGACTACTCATTTATTTCCTTTTTATGACACAATATTACCAAATAATACTATCAATAATACATTTTGAACCTAGACATAAATATAGAAAAGTTTTCAGTACAAGTTAAACGATTGGAAATGATCACTCATAACAGTAAAAAGGAACGTACACTACAAGGTTTTTGGTCAACCAATTAAAGAACTAATCAGAATAAACAGAGTGTACATATAATATGATAAAAGTATTCACATTCGTAAAGTAATAGATACATACATGTATGTACAATGGCTACTGTGACTCTTTTTGTCAATATATCTCTCTGAGATGAAAAAATAATAAAAACTCCATAAAGCCATGTATCAATATCGGTATCTTGTATCCGTGAGGTTGTTACTTTTCCGTACAAAGTCGTAAACTAAGGCTTTATTATTTCAAGCCGAATTCGAGGACTGTTTGAAATAGCCACGGTAAAAAATACCTAGGGAGCATTAATGTGTAATCAGTACCAGTCAGCAGTAATTAACATCCATGTTACTTTTTAAACAAAGAACTGATAAGGTACAGATATTTTATCGACCTTCTTTATTCGTGCAAAGATGGACGTTAGGGTAAAGTTAACTTACAGTTACGTTTCCGGAACCCAGGGCATGTAGTTCTATTGCGTAGATGAGAAGGAAGAATTCTGTTAAACATATCTCTTCATAACACTCGCCATAATACACATGATAGAACATGATCAGTGAGATCATATCCCGACCCAGTTGATAACGCTTATTCTTGGTAATGTATCACCATGTATAATACAAATGGTCTGTCTCGTATAACTTATGCAGGCCATCGAAAAACGCATAATATTCAATATAAAGCCGAACTTTTTATTTATTTATTCAAAAGACAGCAAACAGGCAGACGTCCCACCTGATGGTAATTGGTTACCGTCACCTATAGACAACTGCAACACCAAGGACATCACTGTTGTGTTGCCGAACTTGAAGAGCGCGTTTCAGTACCTTTTATTTTATACTTTGTTAAGCCGGTGCAATTGATTAAGAATAAAATAGGATACCGAATATCAGAGATGTAGCGACTATTGACACTTAGGATATCGAGACTATCGCACATTAGAAGAAACAAAAAAAAAACTTTGAAAATAAAAGAGCGGAATAGTTGGGAATTCTAGTTGGTTGAGCCACGCTGAAGCTATTACTGGTTTCAGCATGAATGGGTCGGCTTGCTCGGGGTACTACCACCCGACCCACAGAAAACCGACGTGAAGTAACAGTGCTTGCATTGTTGCGTTTCGTTCGATCAGTGAGAGTGCCGGAGGCCCAGCTCTCATCTCCCCCTCACTTCCCTCCCTCCCCATACACAGGCTGCCAACGCACTTGCGACTCCCCTGGTGTTGCTAATGACTACAGACGTTGGTGATCACTTAAAATGAGGTGACCCACCAGTTCGTTTGCCTCCTATGACATAAAAAAATAAATTGGAAATATGTCTTGTAAATGATTATTATATTATTTAACGGAAATACTGGAAATCACGGCACAGTTTTTAAAGCTGTCGAACCTGCCTAAGTGTACGTCCAGAGTGGACGCTATAACGGAGCGTCGAGCGTAGCGTCGCGTCCGGCGTTCGTTTCAAACATATGCACTAATGCATGAATGGCCTGAGTGGCTCCTGGGGCGCGCCCTTTGACGCTGAAGCTATTACTGGTTTCAGCATGAATGGGTCGGCTTGCTCGGGGTACTACCACCCGACCCACAGAAAACCGACGTGAAGTAACAGTGCTTGCATTGTTGCGTTTCGTTCGATCAGTGAGAGTGCCGGAGGCCCAGCTCTCATCTCCCCCTCACTTCCCTCCCTCCCCATACACAGGCTGCCAACGCACTTGCGACTCCCCTGGTGTTGCTAATGACTACAGACGTTGGTGATCACTTAAAATGAGGTGACCCACCAGTTCGTTTGCCTCCTATGACATAAAAAAATAAATTGGAAATATGTCTTGTAAATGATTATTATATTATTTAACGGAAATACTGGAAATCACGGCACAGTTTTTAAAGCTGTCGAACCTGCCTAAGTGTACGTCCAGAGTGGACGCTATAACGGAGCGTCGAGCGTAGCGTCGCGTCCGGCGTTCGTTTCAAACATATGCACTAATGCATGAATGGCCTGAGTGGCTCGTGAGCGTCGCTCTTGGACGCTGGACGCACCGCCGAACGCAGATGCATTAAGGCCGTACACTTACACGACTTTTTGTGCTTTTTTATCTAATTTGAAACTATAAATCAGATATCTATGTAAAATATGTTTGGACATTTTGACTTATTTATTGAAGAGTATATATATATAGTATATCTAACATAACGCTTTAACTTTTACGAGCTAAGTAATTACCATAGAAAATGTAGGTCAGAAAGTCAGACGTTTGTCGGCCGACGAAAACTGAGCATTGTCGAGAAGAGTCGAACTGTGTATGCCTATGTGGCTCCTTACAGAATGGTAACCTTTTATATTCAAGAGTTTGAAAATATGATACAATATTTGATAACATAGATATAAAAATCTTCTACATCAGTTACGTTCGAATGAAAATAAAATTTGTTGCGAAATTTCAGACAAAAGACTCTTTTTTTGGAGTGTGAATTTTGTTTTACTTTTATCTATTCGGTTAATAAAATATCAACACATTTTCACTGAAACCTATAACGCAGAGAATTTGACGCTCGCAATCTATTAAGTCGTATGTGCTTTGACGATAGAACCTACAGTCATACTGCACATAGAACATACAGCCAGTTCGGTACACTGATTCATTACCTTTGACATCGCACGTCAGTATAGAGTAGCCGTACGCTTCAATCAATTACACTAGTACTCACTCTGACAACGTATATTCTGTTGGTATTGTACCCGATCGATATCACGGCCTCAACAAAAGAAGGTCAGCAACGTAAATGTCACAAATTGTCACCATATGGTTCCAGTATATTATGTACATTACGCAAACAATAATAAATATTAGTACAAAATGCTATAAGAAAATAAAAAATGGGACGCATTAATGCATGTCTTTAGATTGCTCGTGAAGCACGCTCGTTGAATATTTCCGAAATTACTAGCAGAAACAAAAGAGGACGATGTAAAAAGAAAAAAAAAACAACGTTGGTCGTGGGATTTACGTTCCATTAAAGTGGTCGCAGTAGAGAAAACTTAGGTCGGAATTGCGAACGAAAATGAAACTCCAATGGGAAAAATGTATTCAGAAATGTTCGATCATTATTGTTCAGTGAGGAAATATTAGTGCACAGAGCGGAATAAAATTTTACAATAGGATTTATTATTATTTATAACCATTTTGATTTCCATAACAATTTGAATAATAATGAGCGCCAAAAAGTATGGGATTTACACAATAACAACTGGATTTATCTAAATTTATTGATAAACAATTAGAATAAAAAAAATTATGACTTGACCAATAAGTTTCTATGTAATTTATACATTTCTTTAACGATAATTTAGGCACTTATAGCTGACTATACTAGGCTCTGTATATTAATTTGATTCACTTTAGCTTGGGACACGATCTATCCAAAGTGTATCAAATTTATTCGGAAGTCACCGATTACGTTGTTAAATCGAAATAATAATGCAAAATACAACGGGCGCATTAAACAGGGCTCACTGTTACGTGGATAGTCAATAGAAATAACAACGAATATTAGGAGTGCAGTTAGTCAACCAGGAACACATATATGTGTTATGTATATGTAATGCTAACTAATATTATAAATGCGAAAGTGACTTGTGACTTTTAGTGACTCAATCAAACTTCATGAAATTTTGCATACAATTTATTTTCAGGGGTTTCTATTCAGAAAAAAGAACTTTTCCCGAAGGATAGCGAAGTCGCGAGCAGAAGATAGTCACAAATAATATCGAGTAATGTTTTAGAATAAAATCATAAATAATCAACTATTACCACTATTCATAATTCATGATTTACATATACTTTTTTTTTTTTTTTTTTTTTTTTTTTTTTTTTTTTTTTTTTTTTACGGGGGGGAAACTTTTTTGGCATCCCCCCCCCCCCCCCGCAGGCGGAAGGTGACCGCCGGGCTCCTTCCTATAGAGGGACAGACCGGGTACACACCAGCTGCCCCCCCTCGTCCACCGAACCCGTGCAATGAGGAGATGGGCCCCCCGGCCCATCCCCTCAGGTCCGGCTACGGTGGCAGGAGGAGCCGGGCGAAGCGCCTTCTCCTCCTGCCTGTCCTCCTTTGGCGGAGACGGCCACTTTGAGGGTCTGCCTCGCGGGCCCTCTCCGCCTCCTCCTTCTGCGAGATGACCTCCTCGCAGAAGGAGGCCATCGCTCGCCACGCCTGTTCGCTGCCGAGCATGGCCGAAACCACGCTCGGCAGCGATAAGTCCGGTCCTACCGCCGCCGCCAGAAGGCGGCGCTGCTCCCCCCACGCAGCACACTCAGACAGAGTGTGCTGCGCGGTATCTTCGGCTGCGCCGCACTCGTGGCAGGCGGCGGTCGGCTCCCTGCGTGCGATCCGGTGCAGGTACCACCCGAAACAACCGTGTCCGGTGAGTACCTGCACCAGCCTAAACGTCAGGGAGCCCCACTCCCTCTCCTTCCACGCCCGCAGGACCGGGCGGACGGCGTCCACAGATGATTTACATATACTGGTCTATGGTCTATAAACAACAGTGATCGTCAAGTGGTCGCAATTTGACCATCATTCATTAGTTTTGTTCAGTTCCAACATAAATAGCATTATAATAATCGCATATAAATATATTTTTATTAATGTTGTACTACGTCGTTTGCAGAGGTGTACAAATACGTCATTATGCATTACTTTACAATGTACTGAAATAAAAATATATATAACTCTCATCTAAATGAAGTACATCGAAATAATAAAAATATTATTCAAAGCCATCGGGACGAAAATAACACAGATATACAACTTTCTACTCTCAGAATTGATTGAGTTTATATTCGAAATAGGAATAAATAATCATCTTATAAATATCACTACAATGAATAGACTGATGAATAGACAATATATGCATTACTTTACAATGTACTGAAATAAAAATATATATAACTCTCATCAAAACGAAGTACATTGAAATAATAAAAATATTATTCAAAGCCATCGGGACGAAAATAACACAGATATACAACTTTCTACTCTCAGAATTGATTGAGTTTATATTCGAAATAGGAATAAATAATCATCTTATAAATATCACTACAATGAATAGTCAGATGAATAGACAATATTGAGTAGTTCCATATGAAATAGTCGGATTGACAAATGTAATTAATTTTAGATTTTGTTTTAACTCTAAGAGACTGCTAGGATCCAAGAGAACAAATTTTTGGATAATTTAATCTTTATATGCAACCGTTTCTGTCCCTCCGAATGAAGACTTTAAAAAAAAATTATGCTTTATTAAATTAAGCTGCAAAAATATTCGTATTCAAGATATTCTTTAAAGCGGCATTTTGAAGGAAAATCGTGATAGTTTTTAAGTGACAGATCAAAATTTACTCAGTTAATAGTTATCATGAAACAGTGCTGAAAATATAATTTTTTTTGTAACTGACTACAGCATCTCGATTGTTTAATGTGAACAACTAATATTGCTCAGAAATGTAGTGTACATATGATAGGAAAAATTTAAATAAAAATCAACTCAAACAGCTCACTCTCTATGCGCAAAACATTTTCTTTAATTTTTGAAATGTTTATATCATTGTTGGCAAATTAGGGAATTTCTTCTTACATTCAGGAGTTTCAAAAAGGGGAAGGAAATTTACTTGATGAAAAACTGGAGTAGAGGATCCAGGGAGTTTTTGTATAGATGGATGGCTGGTTTTCAATGTAGACTTGATTATATCTGTTTAAGAAAGGAACAAGTTTCTCTATAGGTAGATTTTGTTTGTCTATTCTCAGTGACTAAAAAATAAAAAGTGTGTGTATACTTATGTACACGCGTTAGAAGTTATACTTCTTTGGTGTAATAAGATAAAAATCTTTCAAAAATTTTATCTTTCGTCTTATTCTACATTTGTAGAAAAAACGACACTAACAATAGAAAAAAGGTATTTAATACATTGAAAGTTTTAATACAAAGAAATACAAATAACAAATACAAAAAAACAAAATGTTGACTATGGCTAACTTCAGGGTGTCGGTTTTTCGTGACGTTGTGCGCGGGCATCGTAAACATTTACTCTCAATATTTTTCCCTAACGCACCAAAAGAAGTGTAACTTCAAAAGTCCTACTTTAGAATTACTAAACATAAGGCAGTTTTTATTTGTAAAACACGAATTTTAGGGTGATTTTAGATTAGATTCATGACGAAATCGTCAGATAATAGTGTGATAACAATCGTTCAATCGAATAACTTTGCCTGGTATTGACGACTCGATTATTACACTGTCAGTTCAATAACTTCGATTGGGCTAATTCACTTATCTGACGAATGCTTGACAATCGTGAATTTGATTATATATTTTTAACGATTCCCACCCGCTTCGTTTAGCATTAAAAAAATAACATAGGGTCATTCGAATCCAAAACCTAAATAGCCTAGAACCATCTACGAGACATTCTCATAGTCTTACGCTGGTATGTAGTAGTTTTAACGTGATTGAAGCGCAAAAGGAACTATATTTTCATTACATATACATTCCAAACATCTATATTACAGAATATATTACTGGGACTTGATAGAAACACGGTTCTATAATATGATGCACCGAAAAATGATTTAGCACAAATCCTCAGTCGAGTGAGTAAGAATGACTCATATTCTCACGACATTTCCCGAAGGAGTATCGTTTATTACCAGGCCTATTGAATTAGTACCAATGTTTATTGGGCTTCTGAAATGATTTCCCTAGAGCATGATAGAAAAATAAAGTTTTGACTTGGTGGAGCCTCAAAGGAACTGTATTTCTATCTTTAAATAGTATAAAATGAAGTCGCTTCCTGTCTGTTCTCTTAGATCTTTTAAACTATTCAACGGATTTTAATACAGAGTTCAGCAATAGACTGAAGAGTAAGGTTTATATGTATAATACGTACATATTATATATCTATTTTACTCACGAGAAGAATAGGAAAACTGTCTAAATGCACAAACCTATTGCTAGTAGAGAAAAACAGTATGATGTAATAAATTTGTAGGCAATGCTTTGTATATTTGGGAGTGTTCAAAAGTATAGTGAACAGGCATCGTCTAGCATCATCTAGCAGATAAGCGTGATCCATTGTCGGCCTCATCCTCACTTACCATCAAGTGAGATTATGGCCAAGCGTGGGCTTGTAAAACATTAAAAAAAAAACTAAATATAAGGATGACAATTCAGTGCCATGATGTTTGTCCACGATGAACTCCGAAACTACCCAACCGATCTTCATAAAAGTTGTCATTTATGTATAACTAGCCGGCCCGGCAGACGCTGTCCCGCCCTAATTATGAAAAAAAACTTTGACAAATTATAATTATTTATTATACTAAAACCTACCCCATGAATCACTATATCCACTGGCGAAAACCGCATGAAAATCCGTTCAGTAGTTTTTGAGTTTATCGCGAACAGACAGACAGACAGACGCGGTGGGGGACTTTGTTTTATACTATGTAATGATTTGGTCCAACTTGAGAGATAGGATAATTTATTTTTGGATCAACGTCCTCGATATTTTTTAATTACAAACTAAATTATTGTCAATGTTGTTGTTTTTTTTAATTGTAAGTTTCATCAGTCACGAACAGGTGGCGCTTTAAAGCAGTTAGTTATAAATGGTGCCACGTTTTAATTTAATATTTCAACTCCACTTTACTTTATGGTGCACGTGTTCGGTTAATCTATTTACTACGTAACCTCGCTTTTTCTGTATCAAGTTTTTAAGCAGATTCATTACACTATAATACCACATACTTTATCATCATTTTAATTCACCGTGTAATAACTGGGCCACAACAACGCGTGGCCGTGTCAGCTAATACTTTCATATTAAATGATTTTTTTATAATGTTTAATTTTTAATTGGATTTACAGAGTAAATAAATTTAGTGTTCTAAATCGGTTTACAATGTCAGCGAAAATTGTATGTACATTTTCAATTTGCACTCGGAAAATTGATGTCGAGATGTAGTCTCGAAGGAAGTAGCAATCTAGTTCACGCTCGACCTCGGCTTTATTATATGGACACTTCAAGGTGTGGATCGTAGTGTAATGAAGTAGTTAGTACTCGTTGTTTATTCTACCGGTGTCCTGCGCCGTATCAAATTTGCCCAGTAATGATTCCAAGAATGTACAGATATTAAATTCAATATTATATTAAAATTTGTTGAAATAATTTGCGTTTACAAACATAATCTAAGATCTGAACCTTATAGCTTGCAAAGAAGATCTTCTAAGAGAAGATTAGTCTTATCATATAAATAAAATGAAACATCCTAAATCAAAATCAGAGGACACGTTATTTAAAAACATTCACAAAAGGTTTTATTTTACTAAGACGTTAAATTCTCATAGATGTAAGGATTTCATCAATTACTATCTAATACAATTGAATATATCCTATTATGTTGTTGAATATTATATATCTATTGACAGTCGAGAGAGGGTCTTCGTGGAAGCGATACATCTTGCAAGACAAGTCCTAGCGTGGCATATGTAACTCGATAACCGTTTGAGTCCTCGAGTGTCGTGCATTGGATGTTTGTTTTCCTAGTTATAACTTAACAAAGGTATTAGTCATTTATGTATACAAAATTGGAGGCCACAAATAGAATGTAACTTTGGTATGAACCACCTGGTGCCGGCGACTTTGTTATTTTTAAAATGGTTTCGCTAATTAATTGTAATTATGTGTGTTGCTGAGAAAATTGTTGATAAAAACGGATCATTGTCCGTTGTCGTCAACAAGGACCTATGAAAATCCTTCTAATCTAAATCGTTACATCCTTTTCGGAAATTCATCATCTCAGCCTATAGTCGTCCACTGCTGGACAAAGGCCTCACCACACGTTCTCCACAGCGTACGGCTCTGTGCCGCCTGTAACCAACGGCTCCCCGCAACCTTTATAATGTCATCGGTCCATCTGGTAGGGGGCCGTCCCACGTTGCGCTTTCCGGTACGTGGTCGCCACTCTAGGACTTTTCTGCCCCATCGCTCATCAGTCCTTCGAGCTATGTGCCCTGCCCAATTCCACTTCAACTGTGATATTCGGTGAGCTATGTCGGCAACTTTAGTTCCCCTACGGATCTCCTCATTTCTGATTCGATCACGTAGAGAAACCCCGAGCGTAGCTCTTTCCATCGCTCGTTGGGGTGATCTTGAGCTTTCTTATGAGGCCCACAGTTAGCGGCCACGTTTCAGTGCCGTAAGTCATCACTGGCAACACGCATTGGTTGAAGACTTTAGTCTTCAAGCACTGGGGTATTAAGGAAGAGAAAACAGTTCTGAGTTTCCCAAACGCTGCCCAAGTCAGTCAGGCGTATTCTTCTCCAGTAGTCCAGGATATACAGGTACGCGTCCCCGGCTTCCCTAGTTACTACTGCCCCCTTCAGTTCCATCCGAGGAAGTAGTATCCTCCCTTGAACAATCCCCGTCCACCACAAACTATTCCTCTCAACAACCCCCATAACCTTACCTCATTCACTTCATTCTCCGGTAAGAGTGCCGGGCAGCAGCGATCTCTTATCTACCTACTGCGCCAACCCGCTTGCCAAGCGTGGCGAGTATGGCAAATCCACCACATTAATAATTTCGGAAATTAACACGTACAAAAATGGATACCACAAATGTTATTTTTTATAAAATAAATCTGAAATTATTTTACACTAGCGGGTCCGGTGGACGTTGTTCCGCCCTGATAATAAAAATAAACCTTAACCAATTATATACGTAACCTTCCTCATGAATCACCTTATCTACTGGTGAAAACAGCATGAACCGACGAAAATCCGTTCAGTAGTTTTTGAGTTTATCGCGAATAGACAGACGTGGCAGAGGACTTTGTTTTATAATCTTCTTATTCTTCTTACCCTTATCCCACATAAGTAGGGTCGGTACAACATGTTTCTCATGTTGTGGTATATGATTTGGCTTAATTTTTACGATCGGCCGCCTGCCTGACATCAACCCTCCTTGGGATTATTTTATTGTAATACAGTGGTATTTATGATTATTATTATATAGTTGCGAAGTCTGATGGGCTCTTTTAGCCCTACAATTGTTTGTTCCGGTTAAAAACGAAGTTCTTGAAGATTATGGTTTACTTGTTTATTGCCATTTTTATGTAACGGAAAAAAATATGTAATGATATTTACATAATTTTATAATATGTAATGATTATTGTGGTTATGTGAAAATAGTGAACAAATAAAGGAGTAATATGAAGATGGAATCAAGTTTATTTACGGAACACCAACATTTTCCGTATAATATAGTGCTTTATAACTGTCATAATGAAATGTTACCGGCGCGGCGTCTTGTTAATTTTCTTTAGTAAGAAATCTTACTTGTATTAAAGTTGAATTTCATTATTATATTTATATTATATTATATTTCATTATCTATACATATAATAAAAGGCTAACGGGACGAAATCTGTACATTAAATATATTAAAGAAAAAATACACTAAGAGGGCTTAGAATAAATGACAGAACACATTTCTATAGTTTTTAAATTTTTTGTCTGTCTGTTTGTCGGTCTGTCTGTCTGTCTGTCGTTTGTACAGGATTCAAGCAAAAACTACTGAACGGATTTTGACGAAATTTGGTATGGTAGTAGTTTATAAACCGGTATAACATTTAGGCCATGTTTTACATAACATAAATACATATACATACAATAAAACTGTAACTAGGCAAAATGTGTACATTACATTTTTTTTTTGTAAATTACAATCGGGTTGGTCTTTGTTGTCGATATAGAGGACATAATGTATTTACAATTTTTCTACAAGTATGCCATCACCATACTATGTTATATATATATACTAATATTTTAAAGAGAGGTAAAGTTTTCTGTTCAGGGAATCCCTCCAAGGGAATCCAAAAGCATCATCGAACATCAACAGCATCGAAAGATACGCCATCCTTCGCGGTCGTCACTGCCATGCCGTAGTAAGCCTGAGTAAATACCCCTTTTATATGTAGGTTAGTTTTTTAAAATTGGATCCGGTAGGTGATGCTGCCAACGGGTTCTAAACTTATTTTAAAATATTTCTCATATACCAACTGGATATATGTTTGAGTGAGTCCCTGGATAGTTTGGATTCAGAAATGGAAACGATAGGTGTCGTTGCAATCGGGTTTTAGGTTTATTAAGATTCATCGTTCTTAAATATACAATTGAAACCGGCAGTAAGCGATTTGGTGCAGATGAAGTTGCACGGGTCAGCTAGTTTTGTATAAAGAGATGGAAGTTAACTTCTATTCTTCTACGTTATACATAATTTGATGCACAAGTATGTTCGCAAAATCATAGGTGGGTTAGATATTGATAAATACCGCTTATGCATGATTTTTATATCAGAAATAATAACAAATTTGCTCTCTCACGTTTTAAGTTCAGTAAGACTAGAATTGGAGCCCCTAATTTTAATCTTAAGTACTTATTCTTTGATTTTTCCCATTTAAAAATCATGTATTTCAAAGTACTTTTTATTTATTTCATGATATTGTCAGATATCAACTTATTATCGTAAAAGCACGGTTATTTGTAGTATATTTAATACTAGCTTCTGCCCGCGACTTGGTCCGCGTGGAATAGTTACTTTGGGCTAACGCTAACACGCAGCGGAAGCTCTCAAGAGGAAAACAAACTCCCGACTTTGAAACATTCTTCATTGGTGCTCCGCTCCTATTAGTCTTAGCATGATTTTTTTTTTATATCATAGGAGGCAAACGAACATGTGGGTCACCTGATGTTAAGTGATCACTACCTTCCATAGACACTTGCACCACTAGGGGAAGTGTGTTGCCAGATTATGTTGGGGAGAAGGGAGGTGGGCCGCCGGCGCTCTCACTGACCGAACGAAACGGAACAATGATAGCCTATAGCCTTCCTCGATAAATGATCTATCTAACACTGAAGATTTATTTTCTATTGGACCAGTTGTTCCTGATATTAGCGCGTACAAACTCTTCAGCTTTATAATATTAAGGAATATTAGTATAGATAAGATTCCTCCAAAGATCTTATGACAATGTTACTCTAACTCGACTCATGTTTATGGTATCAGCTCTAAAAGGTTTCGTCGTCAACACTTTATAGCGTTTCATGACAATCTCACCTGATGTTAAAGGCGATGTGGTCTAAACATCTAGTCACGCTAACCCTAGACTGGAGTGCAAGTTCCTGCTTAGATCAACGCAGTGTCCGAACAAAGTAACCACTGAGTCACCATCGCTTCAAAAATTATCACTTATAGAAGGTTCTTAAAGTATTAGAGTATTCCTTAAATTGTCATTTACTCGTATATTATTAAGTATTGTAAGCAATATAATAATTCGGTTTCATTTTCAAACGATGTGTTCTTTTTAGGTTTATCCATATCCGATATATAATCACTTACGTAGCAAATAAATATATTTATCTAAGTGTTGGCTAAATAAAGTAAGTTATACTTTATTATGACTGAATACTAAATCTTTCATCCATTTTACGGCATCGTCGGTAAGAGTGATCAGGTCATCGGGAGAATCGTTATATCTCCTTAGTGCACATTCTTCTATAACATGTTGAATTGAATGCGTTTCTGCACTGCAGTTACGACGCAGTGAACCGGACCGTCCGCATAGATATTAAAATTCGGCGCACTGCATATATCCTGTACGTAATCAGTTGAGATTATATTAAAAGGTTGTTGTCAGAAAGTTAGCATACAAGGGGTAACCTCTGCAGGATCCTTTGCGCGAATTGGCGTCCCACAGGGCTCTATTCTGTTCTTGTTTTTAATATACATACCATGATCTGCCGCTAATGGTCAATAACTGTGCTGACATGGTGCTTTTTGCAGACGATACTTCAATTATATTTAAAGTAAAAAGGACAGATTCAGAGGTTGGGCATGTAAATAATACTTTAAACGAAATTTCTCATTGGTTTGCATTAAATAACTTAGTACTTAATACAAGTAAAACAAAATGTATGAGATTTATTTTGCCTAACGTGCAACAGGTTGATAGTAGCATCAAAATCAAAGGGAATTATGTTTTTTTTTTTTTTTATGTCATAGGTGGCAAACGAACAGGTGGGTCACCTGCTGTTAAGTGATCACCACCGTCCATGGACACTAACAACACCAGAGGAGTCGTCAGTGCGTTGCCATATTTTGGAAGGAAGGGTTAGGGGAGGGAAAGGGAGAGGAGAGGGGAGGGGAGGTGGGTCTCCGGCACTCTCACTGACCGAACGAAACGCAACAATGCAAGCACTGTTACTTCACGTCGGTTTTCTATGAGAGGGTGGTACTACCCCGGGCGAGCCGACCCATTCATGCTGAAACCAATAATAGTTTCAGCGTGGCTCTACCACCATAAAAGTAGGGTTAGTTGATAATACTGTATTTTTGGGTATCACACTAGATTCAAAATTACAATGCGGTGCTCATATTAAACAATTGGCAAGCAAATTAAGTTCTGCTGCATTTGCAGTACGTAAGATTCGCCAGCTAACTGATATTGCTACTGCTAGGTTAGTCTACTTCGCCTACTTCCATAGCTTAATGTCTTATGGCATTCTGTTGTGGGGGACAGCAGCTGAGGTAGACACCATATTTTTATTACAAAAACGGGCAGTTCGAGCAATTTACAATATGGGACCACGCGAATCCTTAAAGACCAAGTTCAAGGAATACGGTATCTTGACTCTGCCCTCCCAATACATTCTTGACAATTTAATGTATGTCCGTAAGAACCTTGAAAAGCTAGATTTCGTAAAAAACGGGCACAATCTAAATACTAGAAATTGTGACAAACTGGTTGTCCCACGTTTTAGACTTAGTAAAACCGGTAATAGTTTTTTGGGAAATAGTGTTAGATTTTACAACAAAGTCCCAAGGGATATTACCGATTTGCCGGATTGCGAATTTAAGCGCCATGTCAAGCGGGTTTTAGTGTCAAAAGGCTATTGTAGAGTGGATCAATATGTGAACGATGGTGATGTCTGGAATTGACTCATCTCTGTGCATCCATTAAAAACGATTGTGACATTTATTATTATATATAATATATTATTATTGTAAATATTATATATATTTGTTAAAAAGATAAACCAAATCGATTTTCTTGCCAGTTCTTCTCGATGACTGGGTTGTTTTCCGAACCGGTGATAGTTTTGACGTTCACGAGTGCCTTCTTAGGGCCTAAATTGAATAAAGTGATTTTGATTTGATTTTATTTACCAATCACTTCTTGACAATTGGAATCCATTTAATTTAGCGTATGGAACAACGTGCAACATCTGCCTCACCCAATTGTAACGATTTTCAAGCTTTTCGCCTCTCACTAAACTGAATTTCATATCTACTAATTTCACAACGATTTTGTAAGTTAGCTATCTGAGTTTTAGTCTATGGCGTGATGGATTAAAAACTCTACATGCATTCGCAGACTAATTTTCTTCTCTACTTTTAAGTTCTTTTAATAAGGCCTTTACCTACCAAAAACAGACAGTACTATGGCCATTCCGTAGGTGTAAACGTTAACATCTCGTGTGTAGTTTATAGGTATTTATTTAACACACGATCTATTGTTTGCACATGGCCACTACCCAGCCACTCCGGGTAGCAATATTCAGCTACAGGATACACAAACGACAAGGCCGTTGTTCGTATACAGCCCCAACTGGTTATAGTTAATTTTAGAAACACGTTATTTCTAGATTGCAGCTTACGCGATTTCCCCAAAACTCTACTACATATACACTACTTTGTGTATGTCATTGAGGGGTAAAATATGACTGACAAGTTCTTAAAGTAATTGTTACGTAAAGTTATGCCTATAAATGAAACTTTTAACACACACCTCAGTAAATTAGATGGGCAGATGGAAACAACATTTTTCTATTTTACTTACACCAGGTGTCAGACGGCAAGTTTTGAATTTATTTCGATAAATTTCCACGTCTTCTGATAATGTAACTTCAGTATCTAAGAATATATTCATTGGCTTGCGTTATAAGGCATACGTCATCAAATAGGAACTAGAGGAACTAGACCTAGAAATAGTAAAGTCGGAATAAATGAATAAAATAGAGCCCTGAAGGAGGGCCATTATATAATTTTCTGTTAGTTGTGAAATCGTTAATTGTGAACTCCATGTGTGGTCTCAGTAATCACCCTGAAAGGATGTTGGATATGGGGCAAACAATTTCTCAACACGGAACTACGGATAACAGCTTGTAATAATTCCTCTCACCACACGGTATATTCGGCAGCAAGGTCTCCGAAAACGGCTCTTGACTTTAATTCCACCTGGAATTCTGTCGTCATATCAGTAGTGAGAGCCAGCACTTGGCCTGCACAACTTCTGTTATATCTGAACCCACGCTGTTCTGTGGGTACAACACCATCAATAAGCTTCACAATACGCGGTAGGAAACAAACTTATAACAGCTCCTAGAAGAGATTACTGTACAGTGAGTAAAAGGGTCATTGTTTGGGCTACCTGGATTTAAAAAGGCAATACATTTTGTCTCCTCGAATTCTTTGGATAGAAAAAAGACACAGTCGACAAAGAACGAAAACGATGGCTTACCAAGAGATTTCATAAAATCTTATACGAATCAATGTTTTAATTGTAAATGTTTATATATTCATTATATGTCTTCTATTAATTTATTCTCCACCTTATTATATAACTACAATGATAAAATGTAAAGCCAAAGGTGGCACTAATATCTTTCATGTTTCCAGATGAAGTAGTAAGCATAGATTCTTTGAAGTGAAACGCTTTAAGATAGAAACAAAGCTGGCAATAAATTCCTAATAGAGAGAGAAATACGGCAGACGTAACTGCAGCGTTCTTTTATTCATGCGGGTAATAGAACTTTGTTCATGCAACTCTTTGTGTAATTTATCACAGACCCGCATATATACCTGGAGTAACATGGTAGGAATAATAAGATTTGAAATAAAAGATATATACATATTTTCTTTGTAAGATTTTGTCAAATACCACATTAACATTACTTTCAGATTTAGAAGTCGAATATCTTCTTCTATACCTTTATTTATATGTGTACTATTCCGGTGAGCATGTGGTGTTCATAATTCTTAGTCTTCTAAATGGTTCCATAGGTTTTGTTTTATTTGTGTTTATAGGGTCAATCTTCTTACATATCATTGATAAGGTAGCTGATGCTGCTATCTAGATATAGATGTATTTTATTCTTTAAGGAGATGCTATTACTTTAATATATTTATGTATTAATTTACCAAAAACCAAATATATTTCTACTACGAGTAATAGACATATGCCACTCTTAACTTAATCTCCTTTGCTTACTTCCATATCTTACTATATTACGTTATTTGACTGTGTGGAACAACAATTATTGTAGTTAACATCATATGTATATTGGCAAATCGGGCAGTTGAAACAATTTACAATATGGGAATCATTCAACCTCACGAAGTATTAGAGACTACCTAAGCGTTAACTTTTTTTTTTTTTAACGTGGGGAAATCCCTTATGGATACGCCACCCTCCCGGGGGAGAGGGTGGGTTATGTCCGAGTCGCACGGACTAAAACCCCACGGTGTACCGACAGACCGTTTTGTGGGGGCGGCAAGGGATCGTTCGAGCTAATCAACCTTGTAGAGCCGCCCCCACGGTCCGCCCGGCGGAAGGTGACCGCCGGGCTCCTACCTATAGAGGGACAGACCGGGTACACACCGGCTGCCCCCCCTCGTCCGCCGGACCCGTGCAATGAGGAGATGGGCCCCCCGGCCCATCCCCTCAGGTCCGGCTACGGTGGCAGGAGGAGTTGGGCGAAGCGCCTTCTCCTCCTGCCTGTCCTCCTTTGGCGGAGACGGCCACTTTGAGGGTCTGCCTCGCGGGCCCTCTCCGCCTCCTCCTTCTGCGAGATGACCTCCTCGCAGAAGGAGGCCATCGCTCGCCAAGCCTGTTCGCTGCCGAGCATGGCCGAAACCACGCTCGGCAGCGATAAGTCCGCTCCCACGGCCGCCGCCAGGATGCGGCGCTGCTCCCCCCACGCAGCACACTCAGACAGCGTGTGCTGCGCGGTATCTTCCTCAGCGCCGCACTCGTGGCAGGCGGCCGTCGGCTCCCTGCGTGCGATCCGGTGCAGGTACCACCCGAAACAACCGTGTCCAGTGAGTACCTGCACCAGTCGGAACGTCAGGGAGCCCCACTCCCTGGCAGTCCACTCCCGCAGGACCGGGCGGACGGCGTCCACTGTAAACCGCCCGAATCACCTAAGCGTTAACTTCCTTGACTGTACTCAACCTTATTTAAGAAAATTTATGTTCATAGTTGCAAAAATCTCATCTACTATATTAATTGTAGGAAATATTCTCTAGTTTAATTTTGCATATAAATATTTTTTATCGTAAAATGGGTTAGAAAGGAGATATTATCAAAAAACTGCTCTTAGGTGACATTTTTCCAATATGGCGGCACGAGTGGCAGAGACATGTGAGGGTAAAGTTGAGGTTCGGAAAAAGCGCATCGAAATCTATAAAATCACCAATTTTCAAAACTCCCAGAGAACTTTGCAAGTAGCCTCTATATTTCGAACCAAATGACTACACTAAAAACCAGATTTTTTTGGTAATAATATATTCGCAGATTCTACTACAAGGTCCGGAATCACGCTAATGATTTTCCGGATAATAAGTTGAAGTACCATATATAGTATAGTATATTAGTATACCATATATAATTTTAACGTCAATTATAGAATGGACTTTTATGTAAGCGATACGGATCTCTGACAATAGAACCTTCTTCTTCTTTATTAATTTATGGCGCTGCGTAAAATCTCTTTCTGTAAATCCGTTAAAAACTACTATGACCAAAATCAAACTATATACAAGAAAAAAGGATAAACCAGATCGAGTTTCTTGCTGACTCTTCTTGATGATTAGATTGTTTTCCAAACCGGGATTAGTGATTTCAAGTTCATAAGAGTCATCTCAAGGTCTAAACAAAACTATATGGAACCGCGGGCAACCCTATTCATTAACAATCATGTCTATTCCTAGAGAACTTCTACTGTATCCTTAACATTAACCAGTAAATAAAGTTTTTCACTAATATAGGTATATAATATACACATATTTGCCATTAGTATTTACGAGCGGTAAGCACGACCACATACATATTTACGACCTGTATCATTATTTAAAATGTGCTGTAAAGTACTCGTAATAAATAATGGTGAACATTTACCACAGAACGGGTAAATAATAAATTTGATAACTCAGCCAAAAGCCAAGTACATATAGAACAACTCTATCTTTCTATTTTCATATGGTTTTTACTCAAGATTAGAATCGACGTAGAAATCGAACAAATAAACGTTTTCAAAGCAATAATTCCTAATTATTTTGGGCCGGCACGTAACTTACGTAACTGAAACAAGGATCAATAAAGGTAGGTATCCAATAAGCCGTCTAGGCTTTTGTGTTCCTGATTCGGTAAGCGAATTTCTTACATTTTTACAGTAACTGGGGTCTGGGATTGTTAATTTTCGATAGGCCCACTTGATTAAGTTGTGTTCCATTTGTAACAAATAAATAAATCGTTACTAAAATCATAGTTAATTTCAGTATTTAAATAGGTAGTCCGGTGAAGATGTAGAGGCCTCTAAAAAGACCAATAGCGTAGTCAGTTCGAGAAAAAAAAAAGTATTCAAATATTATATAACAATTTGTTCATAGTTCACCAAAGATATTTATTTAAGTTGCTAATTTGTTAGATATAATATTAATTAGTTAGACCTACTTATAATTGAGATTACTATACAAATATAGCTCCTGGGTTTCCTCTCTTGTTATAGATGATTAACATATACTTATATAAATTAAAGTCAATGATTCTTACGTATTGACGTCATATCTTTTGTAATATATCGATTCGTATCATTCATAGGTTAATTAAATTTATTAGTAAACTCATTTTAAAATGTCAATGTGGCTTATAAAGACTTTATATATTGTCGTCATGTTTACTAGTATCACATTGCTGGAGAATTTGTTTGAGCGTGCTATTCTCATGGAAAGACAGTCTGATTCAATAACTGTTACATTAAGTTGCCCCTATAACCAGAAATACTTTAGGCTATATGATTTTACATTACGGCCTTAAAGAGTAAAGAAAAAACATGCGTAAATGCAAGCACGTCTTTACAGACCAATAAAATGTTATGCAAGAAACAAGAAGAATAAAAAGTGTGTGTGTATTTATACGTGTGTACACGTGTTAGAAATTATACTTCTTTGGCGTAACAAGATAAAAATCTTTTCAAAATTCCACGTTTCTAGAAAAAACGACACTAACAATAGAAAAAAGAAATACAAACAACAAATACAAAGAAACAAAATGTTGACTATAGCTAACTTCAAGGTGTAGATTTTTCGTGACGGTGTGCGCGCGTTACGTAAAAATTACTCTCATCGTTTTTCCCTGACGCGCCAAAAGAAGTATAACTTCAAAAATGAACAAACTAATTCAGCGTACAATTTACAATATAGGAATGTTTACATTCTTCTAACACTCCGGCAAACACTGAGGTGTTTTATGGTGACTGTGACCAATTCCGTCCAAAAATAAGAACTGAATAATACTTACAGTTTAGGCCGAGGTCGTGGTAAGTGATAATAGCGGGCTTGTTGCGGTCTCCTTGGACTGCAACCAGGATGTCGCCGCGGTCGGTCCGCACTCGCACCTCGGTGCACGGATTATCGGTGCTGAACCAGCGGGCGCTCGGGAATTGTAATTGGATGTTCCTCAGTTCGATGTCATCCATGCTGTTAAAGTGTAGCATGATGTTAAAACAAAGTCTTGTCAATATTAACACTAGATATGGCAGTATTACTGAAATTAGAAAACCGACGTGAAGTAACAGTGCTTGCATTGTTGCGTTTCGTTCGGTCAGTGAGAGCGCCGGAGACCCATCTCCCCTCCCCTCTCCTCTCTCCTCTCCTTTTCCCTCCCCTAACCCTTCCCTCCGAAAGATGGCAACGCACTTACGACTCCTCTGGGGTTGTTAGTGTGCATGGATGGTGGTGATCACTTAACAGCAGGTGAACCCACCTGTTCGTTTGCCACCTATGACATAAAAAAAAAAAAAAAATTTATAGGCATGGTGAATTGCTAATGTGTCTGTCTGGCTGAACTGCGACCACCATATGTTAGGTTTAAAACCGGACACAGAGGCATGCTTCGATGGGTGTTTGTATCCGACAGGGACGCTGTACGGGTGATAACTCGTCACGCAACGTATAGGATTAGGTAGCACATATTAATGTGCAGAAACTATTGCAGGTCGTAACGACAGTATCAACTGTGAATTTGTGATTTGATGATTTTTCGGTGGGCATCATTGTTTTAAGATTAAACTGCGTTTACCATAAGACACCTTCATTTATCATGCTATATTAAAAAATCACCCAATAATAAAAATCTGAATGAAGAATAACTGGATTAGTTGAACACAATTATTAGTTAATGATAAACTACCTTTTAACATTACGATTAAACGACAATTATTGTATCGTGTCATTGTTAATGTGACCACAATTTGAAACAGAAAAGTAAGAGCAGAATATATAAACTATATAATATGTGAATATAAATTCGTATATGGAAGTTAACATATCATCATCAGTCTTAAAGATATCATCGTATTTTTTATATAAACCTAACCATTGACACGATAGAAATTGAAAAGCTTCCGAAAATTACATATAAAGTGTAAACTCAACTTGAATCATCGAATGAATACACTCAATAAATTCACGCAATTTTATTTCCGATATCACCTTGGTCATAAAACTGACTTTAATATGTAAACCTAGCAGAGCAGATAGCCAAAACTTGCCTCAAATCCGAACACATATCAAATGATTGTATTCATTAGACGCGTATTGATTTTGTGCTCGACTGATATTATTGTAGCTATATTTTTTAATAGTAAGTCCATATGTATTTCCCATCCTTAAAGGTCACAGACAAAAATAGATAATTTTATCATTCCACTAACAAAACTTTATGATTTATATTTGCATTACTACTGTAACATAAACTATATATAATCTTATAAACGTACGTAATAAATCAAATGTAAGTGTACATATAAGATAATAAGCACCGCCTGAACTTCATGTAACAAAGTAATTAACGAATTCTGTTTGAAACATTTGCGAAATAATCTAATCCGACAAACCGACGACGAGAAAGTATTTTGCGGAAATATTTAACAGGGAAGCGTTAACTTACTAAATCTAGTTATCATACCTTTTAATTAGATTAAAGAAAACGAAATTTGGCCCCAACATGATGTACATTATTTTTTGTTAAGGTATATAAAGCAGAGGATGGATTAGTAATACTTCATGGAACAACTACTATTCACTTAAAGAATTCTGAAAATCGAGGGCAATAGAAAGAAAGATACATATATTCGACACATACAATACATATTTAAAAATATGTATATACATAAATTATTTCAAGTGAGATAAGTAAGTGTTCCACGGAGACAAAAAGGTCATTGTCTCAGCATAAGGCTACAGGTTTACAATTGCAAGCGTTGTAGCACTGTTTTTCTGACAAGACTTGCTGTATACAAAAGCATAAGGACGAAATTTCAAATAAACGGAAGACCTCATAGGTATATGCTATATATACATGCTGTAATATATAACCCTGTACTGCCTATATACAATCCAAAATTTACGAGGTTAAACCTTAGCAATGAAAGTTGCCTGTTGATAAGCAAGATGTTGATATAATGTTAATTATTCACTAATAACTTCAATACATTCACACGTTGTCATCAATTCATATTATAAAATAAAGTTATCTACCACGTATGTCTGTTTATGTTTTTTTTTTTGTTTTTTTTTTATTGGAGCTCGGCTAAATGACTGCACTGTGCCTGCTGGTAAGCACAGTACAATCCAAAAACAATGGCGACCACCGTGTGACACACTATCCATCGCCGGTCGCCGCTGTTATACCGGCCAGCGAAGAGCTGGATATGTACAAGCTGATCCTGAAACGCGACACGCAGAAGTGAATCACTATAACGGGCTTTTTGGCCATATATATGGTGGTGGCGACCCAGTCGGGCTGTAAAACTCTACCACCCCGCTTTCGCCATTGCCTCTCTCATTATTTAGCAGGGTGCACCACGTGCAGGTGAGGTTGGCTTGGATGTCTCAAGTCTTAGATGTTATTCGACACCCCTTATCCCCCTTCTATGTCCGCGATAAACACAAAAACTACTGAACGGGTTTCCATACGGTTTAGCCAGTAGATAAAGTTATTCACGAGGATAGTTTAGGTATATAATTTGTCAATGTTTTTTTTTTATTATTAGGGCGAGACGACGTCCGCCGGGCCGGCTAGTTATACATATAATAGAAATCCTTTGCGTACATATAAAAATACCACAAAATTTGTACATTAACTCTTTTATATTATAACTATTACTACGCAAAAGGTTCACAAACCATAATTTAAATAAGTTTCCCCTTTGTGTATTATACCACAACAAGCTTCATTGTAACATGTAAAAGAAATGATAAAGGATAGCTCAGCAATGCAGAATATATTTGTTAATTGTAAAATAATATATATATGACGAGGGGATTACTATTGACCTGCGTCTGTACCAATGACTACTATGAACTCGTACTAATAACTCGTTCGGAAATACTATGGCTTAAAGTATCAACCAATAACAAGCGTCTAATATAAATAGCTGTTTTCTTTGGCTGGACGCTTTATAAGGCCGCAGACGACTAGGCACTGGGCATATAGTCCGGTGAAGCTGTTAAACCCTTGCTAAGCCAATAGCGTAGTGGAAAAACAGACACTGAGCATTCTCGCTCGGATGGTTGCACTTTTCACAACTTCGAAAACGTTCGTAACTAAAATCGTTATTGCATACTCGATTTGTCTTCGTTAATTAATATATTAAATCATAGTTTTTAGTTTCACATATACATATGCACAGAGCGAGTGGATTTATGTCTTCGACTACCATCACAATCAATACGAAGAAAACATGTGAAAATAATTCGACGGTTTAAAAGCCTATTCGAACTGGAGTTGTACCGAGTCGGTGCTCGCTCCGACATGTGGGCCGAGGGGGAACAATCGACCGACCGACCGTCTTGGCAAACAGCCAGGAGTAGAGGTCGCGAACAGTACCACTTTCAATTCGTAAACGTACAACTTAAACGAACCACTATTACGTTTTCACTCTAATTGGATGGCTACATATACACTAATTTAATGAGATTTAATTGGTCGAAATATCGATGGATAAAATGCCCAATAAACATTTCTCGTGACACAAACCGTAACACATTTACATATTATTAATAGTAATGATAAAAAAAACTATTATTATTGTTATTTAGATAACATTTATTTCCTAAATGATAGATGATGTCAAATGTATGTATATACGGAAATATGAGATATATCAAAGTAATGTAGAATGGAATCGTAAACCATAAAGCCTCGGATACACTAGGGGACATATGGAGCGACGTGTTGAGGAACATGTTGCTCGACAACTACGTGAATGTCACGAGACAAATGTCGCGGAACATTTTGCAGGCCACACTAGTCATTACTTATAGAAATATCGCCTAAGGAGGTTGTGGCAATTAGTGCTGCGTACATACTTATTTTGGAAGCGAAATTGAAGGAGGTGGATGCGGAACTTCTTACTACAACGAGAAAGAAGTAATATTTAAATGATCTCCGAATGTTTGACTGATCATTTGCGAATCTATTAATTTTATTTTCTTTCTTTAACGAATAAATTGCGAACAGAGGGTATGAATTTTGGTGTCTATAAATTTTCTCGGTAAATTAAGTGTCTTGGCAATATCCTCCCACGCATTATTTTTCTTTATTTTATTTCGGTAATGCCGGTTTGAAGTATCTCACAACAAATCATGACTGTGGTAAAGCTCAAAAAGTAAAAGTAAGGTTTTTTCTCCCACACTATAGACATGTTGAGGTGTACGTCATACACACATTAACACTCTGTAACAAATGCCACAACACGTGCGCATGATCTCAAGGCGGAAGCAAGCAACATGTCCCACGTCACGTGAAGGTCTCTCAAAATGTTGAGAGACATGTGGCGGGACACTGAGCAACGTTGCAGCGTCACGTAGATTCAACGTTGCGGGTCATGTTAAAAGGCGCTATCTGCTAAATATTAATAAAAAGAAATTTACTTGGACTTGGACCAATACAGTGTTAACCCTTATCCAATTTAATATGTGTGTGGGTGTGTGTTTACTTACGTTAGACATCTAATGTAGAACAAAATTTCCCTTTACAGCACATTATTGCAGACAATATCTTACAACACATCACAAATTACAGAGGCATTTAAGTTACACACAACAATATTTCAACGTAGGTCAAAGTGTATAAAATAATAATAAAATTGCCTACATATATTTATTAATTTGCTTTAGTCTATCACAGTTATTTACTGCTTGATTATACGCTGATTTTCGTAAAGAAACATTTTCATGCGAGTCAAATTCTAGGTAACCGCCGCGCCGAGCCGACTACTCCTACATATGTATTGCTTAAGAACAAATACTAGGGACTTGTGTCGCGGGGTTTGTGGGGTCAAAGACCGCATAATGTAGAGTAATTGGCGACACTACTTCCACTAATATAATTGTACTACAGTAAAAGAAATAAACATACTAATGTCTACTTATTTAACATCATACGTTCAATCGAGATGGAGTATTATCCTGTTAGAAAATGTACAATTAAAAAACAATTCATTTGTTCGACCGCGTATCACTTGAAAACTATAAATCCAATATGAATGGTAATTTACAAATTTATATAGGGCTGAGTCTAAGGAATTATTTAAACTATGTAGCATTTTAATAGTTAACTAGTTATGATAAAATTGCAATTAAAAAATAAAAAGCAGCTCCCCATTTAATACAGTTCAGATCGTTACTGTGAAATATGAAAAGCCTTTTCACGTGAAGTAAGTTATTTACATTCAATTTAATAAACACAACCTCCTTTTTTAAAATGGATTAACTATCAGTTTACATTAAATTCCTTATATCTTTTATTGCAATGTTGAAAGAGTCCCAAAGAACCTCTCTTGCAGGTTTAGCTACAGTGAAAATATTTAAGTTAAGGAAATTCTCTCATGCTAGTTGAGCATTTTCCAAAACAAAAGTGCGATTCTATCGATAGATTGAATTCATCTGCAACCGGTAATATTATATTATTATGTTGGAATGAAATTACGTTTCTTTCTCTACTAGATAGGAAATAAATTCTAAGAACATGGAAATGCGATGTTTTATATTCCACTCAGTGAAACCAAGTTTCAGGTAGCGCCCTCCCGCAGTCACGTAGTATATCCTGACCTACTGACTTAAGGACGAAACGGTACCTGCCTTATGGAAATATAAGTATTAATAGAAAAATATACTGTGTGTGTTTATGAATAAAATGAAACATGTAAGAGTTAACTGCAATTCCTGACGTTATAACGATACTAACTACGCCCACGTCTCCGCCTGCGTGCTGCACATAAAATGAGTAGCTGATTAAAAAGTAAAAGTTAAATTAACAGTACCGTCGTATTTTTAATGTATTTTCGAATTGTCTAACTACATAATGTGACTGATATATAATTCTTTACAGAACATATCGCAACAGAATTTACTGACGATCATTTTATCATAGTATGAAATCATCTTGTATCACTTAATGGAATAAGAAATATGTTAAAATCTGGTCAAATGTACATGAGTTAGTATTTTTCAGTTATAAACACACTAACAGACAAACATACCGCATGAATGAATTTAATATGTGACGACAGAAACTATACAATTATCGGAAAAATGTACTTTTAGCAGATTTTGTGAAAAATCTTTACAATTTTTTCAATTAACCACATACTAAGATGAAATAAATAAATATAACACGGTTTCCCGAAACTTGAATTGTCAAAGATAGTAAATATGAATTATGCGTAATTAAAAAATAATAATGTCTATTTAGTAACTACTTAAATACTTTTCAATCTATGCCTAACTAAATTATCCGAATAGTACTCACTAATTTATTATTAAGGTACGATGATTAATCACTCCAATTTCCAGGATCTCTAATTATTTCTACTTAACATATTTAACACCACTTAACAAAATACCTACTACATTATATTATTAGAGGTATGAAAATATAATGAATACACTAGACCTTATTAATTACAATGTTAAACCTCTTAACAATTTAAGGTCGTGAATTATGTGTACTATGTAAACGTTGATACTCTTATATAATTTTACTTAAACAAACTAAACATATTTCAACGTTACGGAGCGGTAATACTTTATGAAGAAGCGATGATTATTAATAACTATTATTATAAAGTTTAATATAATTATTGTAAAGTTCAATACAAAGGTATATTGGTTGAAATTCCAGATATTGGAATGAACGTTGCTTTTTAAACTAAAAAAAAATCTCATTTGTGTACAATGATATAACTTCTATGAAATTAATTATTTGCGGTTAGAGATGGTAATTATTATCAAGAAAATGAATGGATAACAAATCATAGAAGACATCACTATGCTGATGATAATCCCTCCTATGCTATTATTGACAATGACAATAACAGGCCGGTGTTATTGCAACGCGCGAACAAGCAAGCACTATGCAACAAGTAATACGTGAGAAAGAAAGAGTACTTCACGTTGCTCAAACTTAAAGTCACGATAGGTACAAATATAACAAAATAGCGTAATTCGTACTGATGTTATAACCGTTACTGTTATCTTATTTGCAACAATAACTCTTAATTATTAGTATAAGAGTGAAGATTCATGTAATATAATATTTATTATTAAAAACTTTAATAACATAACAAATAGCAGGTTAAAATAATTTACTCCAGAAAATATTAACCTCGAAGATGCTTCATGTTCATGTTGTTTGTTATAATTTTCAATCAATTTAGAAAATAAATTATTATCTAGTTTAATTTATTAATTAGTTTTAATCTAAATCATTTAAATCTAAATGAAAATAACCATTAAATTTCACTCGTGTTTAGAGAAAACTTGGAGGTACTTCTGTGTTATTAACAGAGAATAAATACTAGAGTAATTTTTTTTTTTTTTCGAACTGACTACGCTGTTGACCCAGCAAGGTCTTAACAGCTTCACCGGGCTACTAAGGCAAGCGTTTAAGGCACTCAGCCAATTTTATTTTGACAACTAGCTCAAGGGTGCACGGCAAACCTCGGCTTTGGCTGTTGCCTGATAGATGCAATTCGCGATCTATCTGAGCTAACCTAAGCTAAGGTAACTATTCATACATATATGAGTTGTTGAAACATATATGTGTACCAAGCATACATACCTCAACAACTCTTATATATATTTCGTTACGGATAATATTCTAAACTATTTCAGTTTGATAAGGGAAAAAAATAAAACCCTTCCACTTGCCTGTTTATGCGTGCACTTGTGTGGAGGTGATATGTGTGGCTAGAGTAATATAAGACGAGCCAGTATAGATAGTTGTAGAAATATGTTTGGATATGAGAAAGCATCTGTTATAAATAATTTGTATAAAAAGTCCCGATGTGTATTTTTATAATAAAATCTATATATATAATAAGAATGTAAATCTAACGTAACTGTAATTAATAGATTTTTGTAAAAAAAAAATGTTGCAGGTGTCTAGGAATAAGTAATAAAAAATATTTTAATCAATTTTAGAAATGGCTGTGGGCCCGGCAGACGCTGTCCCGCCCTGACTATAAAAAAACCCATGACAAATTATATACTAAAACTCTCCTCATGAATCACTGTATCCACTGGTTAAAGTCGCATGAAAATGTGTTCGGTAGTTTTTGAGTTTATCACGAACAGACAGACAGACAGACGCGGTGGCGGACTTTGTTTTATACTATGTAATGATACAGGTAGATGATTAGGTTCGCGGGCACAGCTAGTATTTAATATTATCAAATAAATAACAATATCCATTACATTATACTCACACTTAAATCGAAAACGTATTTATTAGCATGTAAAATTCATGTATAATTTTAGGTTATTTTCCTCAAAGATAGATAGATATTGTACATTATCATTAAATCAAACCAATGGACAATAAACAATGAGATTAAAGGCGTTATTCAATGACATCGTAATTTAATACACTTAAAGGATCGCAGTGGTCAAGCGTTTAAATGAATATCAATGGCATACTTTAAAGTTATGACAATTCAATAGAAATTTGTTCGGGTACCGCGCAATCGAGTTAGATTCTAGTCCTAAAATGTGCTTTAACTTTCAAGGAAAATATTTTTTAAAATTGACTAACGCTATTGGCCTGTTGGGTTTTCACAGCTTCACAGCCGGTCTAATTGGGCGAGCGCTTCAGGCACTTCTGACCGGTTTCTGAGATACTAGGTTAAACTATCCTTAGTTATTGACTCAATAGTTATCCATTAGATAAACTGTCTATGCGTATCCGAGTACACAACGAGTTGTTAAATAACTATGAAACCCATAACTAGTTCTTTGATGTTCAACTAGATGGCTCTTTTTAGGAAAGAGTATTGGGTTTAATTATTTTAATTCTTAACTTATAGTAGTAGTATTATAATTAAAAAATACTTTGCAGATTAGTAGATGGTTTAATTTTATATTAAAGAAAGAAAGAAATAAAATACATTTATTTGCAACACATAAGTAAATATGAAAACACTTACAATTAAAAGAGCAAAAACATACATATAAATAATGAAAAATAGAAATACAAATTGATGGTTAAATGTGTGTGTGGCAAATGGGCCCCGAGTCAGCGTGTGTGCTGTTGGAGATTAGTCCTTTAGCGCTGATTTTTACTCGGGACCCAGATTATTTACTTACGAATTTAATTATTTTAGAGACAATTTTATTAATTCGTTAGTTGTTCGTCAATGACATGCCATTGTCAAGATATTCAAACTATTTAAAATGTCAAATATAACTTATCGAATACATAAACGCCCAGATAGGCCAGTTAAGTTTAACGGAGGTTAATCGTATGATTGTGTGTTCAGAAACCCAAAATTGACATGTTATCGAACCGATAACGCTATTGAACAGATAAACGTGACTCAGAAACCGGGCATTAGCCGCTTAGCAAGAAGCCGAAGAGAGCTATAGCGAAAGTCGGCTTGGGCTGTTGTATATATACATACCTGTCTCACTAAACCAGCCATGTATTTTGAATCCGACTAAATTAACAAAGAAGATCGAAAAACTAAAGAAAAAGAAAACACGGTCACCACCACCACCTACCTGTAATGTGTGTGCACGTATATCGGGGTGATCTGTGTTGTGTGTGTTAAGCATGTGAGTGAACATTTTCAGGGGCACTGTATCGTGCTACCACTGTGTTCAAGGACTCCGCTCCGGTAATCGGATCTAGCCTTGAGCCGTTGCCGAGTAAGGTCGCGGCGTTAGTGCGGGAGCGAAATTCACCGTCAAACCACGGCGGCGTGATCTGTGGTTACACTGTCGTAAGCATGCACACAATCTGTTTGAAGACTCGAAAGGGTTATTTATCTTTCGCTACCGTTATTTTATCGGGAAGATCGGATAAGATTCAACGAATAAAATATTATGTGTTAGTATGACAGTATTTTCAAACGCCCACATGTCTAGCTGCCACTCTCAAGTTCAAAACCAGTCACCAGGGAACTATAGATATTTTCTCTTCAGCTGCACTAGAGCGACAGCCGCTCTAGGGTTAAGATGTTACCGTCTTAGGAAATATGCGAAACTCTATAACCAAGCACTAGGCATAGTCTTTATAATATATAAAAATCAATGTTTGTATGTTTATTCTCAAGGCATGCCGAAACTACTGATAAAATTGTGATGATAATTTAATAGGGTGTTCTAAGAACGTCCGAGAGGGTTTCTGGCTCAAAAAATCTATATATATAGATTTTTTTGTTTAATATTAATAACATTGTTTGCCTTAAAGAAAGGATTTTTTGTTCTTATTAGAACCTTTTTGTAAATATATATGACGGAGGACGACCCTCAAAAGTATTTTTAAAAAGCGTGATGTCAGCTGGGCTGACTTCACTAGTGTTGTAATCATGGTGATTACTCATTTTTTTACAGTGTAATGATGTGATGATACCGATCTGATCCGTACTGTCCGGCGGCTCGATAGTGAATGTCACGAGCGCCCTCTGCGCGGCCGTATTTATAGGGTATGACATGTAATCATGCAATTATTGTGAAGTAATTATAAAATAATCCAATTATTCTGGTAATTGACTAATTATTGTAGTTCCGCCGATATATATGTTCAATAATTGATGACAATAAATGTAATTAAAATTAGCAAAATTGTATAATATAGCGTACGTTGCTGGAATGATTTGAAATATATGAATAAAATCCATAACAAAATTCATTACTGTTATCTTAACCAAAAAAATATGACACCATGTATCTAAGTTTAATATCTCAACCGAAAAGAATGTCTGGAAACAAAATTGGAACCGGTTAACCGATTTGGCGCAGACGAAGTTGCTTGGGTCAGCTAGTATCTATATAAATACAAACCAATCTTCGAAAGTAATCTTCGAAACGTATCACTTCAGAACGGCTACCACTATGTGAGTAATTATTTTTTTGTTGTGTGTGAAAACGTTTAGAATTGTACGAAATGGTGAAAATTTTGCGTTAAAAGATCTCCTTACAAAAAGTGAGCAAGTGTAAAACTATTGACAGAATTGAGAGATTGATGTTAAGTTTTCAGTGGCTATTTTATTTCATTACACGATTGCACCGCTAATGTATGATTTAATCTCATTTTCTTCGTTAGTAAATCATGCGGGCAACTAGTAAAATTAAAAAAATGGTCAGACGATACAAAACACTTCGATTGTTATACTTGTAAGTATACCATATTCATCAATTTAAATTAAATTACCAACACTGAAGTCAACAACAACAATAATCGTATAGCTGCAGTAATAAATAAGATGAATGGCTATATCACTCGTTTCCTAGTCATGTATTTTACAAGAATGGAGACAGAAGTGGCTTTTTTTTTCTTATTTTTGTACATGGGGAGATCCCTAACAGATACACATCCTGTTGGGCAGCTGAGGATGGGTTATGTCCGATTTGCACGGACTAAAACCCCATGATGCCTTCATATACCTTTTAGGTGGGGGAGCAGGGAATGCCGGCTGGCACTGCGTCTGCTCCCCGACAGGTGTAAGAGGGTCAAGAGGCCCTGACTGCGGTCTGGGGGGTCAGAGATGGTAATCCCCTCAAAGGGGGAGTGAGTGTTAGACCCCCTGACGAACTGTGGGAGTCGCATCGGCACAATGCGCCTCCACCACATGGCCTGTGCAGTTTAAACTGCCAGGGCGACGTACATGCCCTTGTCCATCGCCCTCAGACCCTATCTACGGCGGCCGGAGGTCATCACCTACCCATCGCCACCGTGTGGTTCATCGACCGCGGGAGGGGAGTCTAGTGGTTCAATCCCTTTCCCTCTCCGCCGCCTCCTTTGCAAGCATGACTGTCTCGCAATAGCAGGCGACGGAGAGCCACCCAGCCTCGCTCTCGACCATCTTATTAACGACGATCGGGAGCGAGAGATTCGGGCCGATGGCCGCGACCAGCTCGTAGCGTGGCACATCATTACATGGCGGTACATTCATTCATCGTGTGCTGCGCGGAATCATCCACGCAGCCACAGTGATGGTACCCTGGAGTCGGCTCCCGGCCAATGCGACACAGGTAGCGCCCGAAACAGCCATGCCCCGAAAGAACCTGTGTCAGCCGGAAGTTCTACAAAGATGCGTGGGCTCTTGCTTCCAGGTCCCAGGGTGGGGATCCGGCCAGTAGGGAGGCCGCCTCGAAGGAGATCATACGGTACCCGCGTATGGCTTTGACGGCCATCGCCCGCTGCGGTCTCCGCAGGCGAGCGATGTTATAGGCCATCAGTTTAGACAGAAGTGGCTAGATATTGAATTGAAAATAGAAAATAACTAGCTGCTGCCAACGTCTTTGCCTGCGTTTGTGACTTTGTAAATTACGATATTATACATTATCTTCTCGTAACTATTGGTATATCCAGAGTTCGCCCATAACTCTCAAATGGCAGGAATTTTTTTAACTTGCTTGAACATTTATTGTTATATATTGTCGTAAATTTCAACATTATCTTTATAAATTATAACCCTTGAGTTATTCTGATGTATAAGCTATATTACTGCAACGTTTAATTAAAAACCGTCCAGCAGTTATTGCGTGAAACACTTTTATGGTATTAATAGGGATAGGATACAAGCCGTAGTGTGAACTAAATTTTGTACCAGTTCTATAGGTTAGTATATATATACTTAAGTAGATTTAGGTATTACGTATACAGAGACGGCGCTGTCACTATTTTCTAAAGGTTTTTTTATAAATTGTACCTAACTTTTTCATTCAATTTTTTTTTTTCATTTTTAAACCGATATTTAGTTATTACAAAGCTTTTGCGAAATATGTGATTCTAAAGAGCAAACTGATAGAACACGTAACATTAGATCTCTCAGCATTGGAAACGAAAATACGTCATACTCTGCCCCTGATCATGACCTTCACAAAGAAGACTATACAGTAGTGCGATATTTAAAGCCTTAAGATGTAATTAACATTATATACACAAAAATGGACGTGGGTATGTAATTTGAGTTTTATTAACTCCAAACCTGTTTAACTGATTATCATGAAAATAGACATACCTAAACAAACAAATCTATTCGAAACATGGAAGATTTTATTTTATTGTTAAGTTTTATATTGCAATCTAACGCGGATGTAATCGCAGGCGGTTGCTAGTTATACTTATTTATAATTTAATATGTATTATTGTTAGGAGTCACGATTCATAATCTGTAATTTAATAATAGTAATAATAGCACTATTTGTCAAAATCACGACATCATTTCACGTACTAGGCATACGTAACAAATGGACTAACTAAGAAAAAAAACATTTTTTTGGCAAAACTTGACTTATTTATCAACATAGTCTCCTTCCAGAGCAACACCACCAGTCCACGCTTCTCTAACATTTCAATACCTTTCTTGTAGAATGATTTATCTTTCGCCTTAATATAAACGTTTGTTTCGGCGATGACTTCCGTTGGAGTAGAATTTCTTTACTTGGAGCATTGTTTTGAGGTCTCAGGTAGTAGTCGCTGGGGGCCAGATCCGCTGAATATGGTGAGTGCGGAAGCAGTTCCAAACCCGATCATGCAATTTCGCCATGGTAGCGAGCGACTTGTGACACGGCGCATTGTCGTGGTGAAAAAGCATTTTTTTTCTTCATTTGGACCCGTTTCTCACCGAATTCGTTCTTCAAACGCATCAATTGGCCAACGTAACTTTCGCTATTGATCGTCTTACCTTTTTCAAGGTAGTCGATGAAGAAAACTCCATGAGCATCTCAAAATACTGAGGCCATAACCTTATCGACACTCATTTGCGAATTAGCCGCTTTGGATGCTTCTCATCGACTGCAGTCCACTCAGCTGACGATTGCTTTGACTCCGGAGTGTAGTAATAGATCTATGTTTCCTCCATTGGCACATACCGACACAAAATACGGTTTAATTCGGCGAAATATATCCAAATAACGCTCGGAATCAATGGCACGTCATCGTATTTGATCCACCGTGAGCAAACGCGGCACCCACTTTGACAACAGCTTATTTTTTTTTTTTTTATTCTGGAAAAGGGGCTATGCAGGTCTTTAATCCTGTATCACTGCGACCAGTGTTAATCTATTGTGATCGCCCCTTATTACTAAAGCTCTCCGCCTAGTCCTATAGTATTTAAAAACTGCAGGACTTTTTTGGCTGAGAGCATCTGTACCTCATCCGGAAGCAATACATGCTTTCCCAGAATCCGGTTTCGTGTAGGCTTCAGTGGATCACATTCACACAAGAGGTGTTTGGGGGTCTCATCCGCACCATCACAAAATCTGCACTCTCTTGTGCTCTGGACACCGATGTTGTACAGGTGCTTTTTAAGGCAGCAGTGTCCAGTGAGTGCTCTCACTAAAACCCGTAATTGATTCCTACCGAGTGCCAGGGCCTTGCCAGCATATCGCTGATTAAATGCCCTGATAAGTTCTTTGGAATGGTTTTGTCCTGGCAAGTTATGCCAGAATCTTCTGGCTTCTTGATTGTAATGGTTTCTAAGGGTCAAGAGAGCTAGGCTTTTGGGTATTCCACAAAATGGTTCAGGACCAATGTGTATTCCCATAGCACCTGCCCTTGCAAGCTCATCGGCGGCTTCGTTGCCAGGAATGACAATTGTTCACGCAAAATAGCGTACACACTGCCGTATGATATCTTTAAAGTGTCAACCATCTCACGCAATTTTAATTTACGGTTTTCAAAAACGATGTGGTGGAACTTTTTGATGATTTACGGTGTAACTACCTCACTTGGCCGGCCGGATCGTTCAACATCTTCAATGTCTGTCTGTACGACCATGTATAAACTCAGCATACCACTGACAAATGGTTGTTTTTGATGGAGCAGAGTCCCCATAGCACTTTTCAAGCCATTGCTAAGTTCGCACAGTGTTTTTTTTTCATCAAAACACAATGATAAATCGACATACGAAACTGTTTCGAGTCCATTGTTTTGAGAATATCAAGACTAGATTCACTTATATCACTGTAACTCGTTGACCAAACATCAAAAGGTCATGAAATCTTGACAGGTATCGTTTGTAGGTTGATACTCATAAATATTCTTATGGAACTTTTGTTAGCAACGCCATTTATGTGTCAGTCCCGGGACTTATTGATCCACGTAATAAGTATTAGCATTAGGTAAAGTGACGCGCGCAAAAAGCTGCTTTCGCTTGATGTTCAGAAAGCCAGCGGTCCTGATGTCATTCCAGCTGTTGTCCTTAAAAAATATGAACCCAAACTGGTTCAAATTCAAACACGCTTATACTACTAGCCCGTCTCTGGTATTATGCCCTTAAGTCTGCAAGGCGACCAATGTGCAACCGGTTACCAAAACTGGGGATCATTTTCTGAATGGGGTCTGTCCCAACAACTACCACCCAATTGACGTAATATTATGAAGCATATGATCTGACTAAATATACAATAATACGCTACCTAAAAAAGTACTTCTTATTTAATGTTCGACAATATGACTTTCGTACGAAAAGGTCAAAGGGTGATCTTTTAGCGTATTTGCCGCATGGGGAGACGGTTGACTGACATGGCGAATCATACAAATCTCGATTTAGCAAAAGCGTTTAATAGAGTCAGAGACATCGAAGTCATCTATCCATACTTGAGGTATACGGTTTATACGGTTTTATATCATGGGAGGCGAACGAACAGGTGGGTCACCTGATGTTAAGTGATCACCACCATCCATAGACACTTGCAAGACCAGGGGAGTCGCAAGTGCGTTGCCAGCATGTTTATGTTTTTGGGTGAGTGTGGGGGAGGGGAGGTGGGTATCCGGTACTCTCACTGACCGTACGAAATGCAACAATGCAAGCACTGTTATTTCACGTCGGTTTTTTGTGAGCAGGTGATACTACCCCGGACGAGCCGACTCATTCATGCTGAAACCAGTAATAGATTCTGCGTGACTCTACCACCTGCAAATATACCGTATGCACGACAACCTGTATATGTAGGATCTTTAGCTTTCTGCATAAGCACCGAAGACGTATCCTCATTGATGGACACAGCTCGCAGTTTATGTCAGTTAAAGCAAGGATATCGCTGAACACGACCAATCCTTCCCAGAACTCGCATCACCATGGGGAGCAAAAAACTTGGTCGCGTTCAATGGTTCAATGGAAACCAGTTTGTGTGTTCGTTTGTAAAAAAATGTCCGTTTTCTCCTCTCCACGCTCTTTAGAATGCCTCGCTTACAAAGCGAGACACCTAGGAATGGATGTCCGCTGCGACCTTAATCTGAGAGCTACATCGGTAGTGTTATCTCCACAACATCCGGCCAACTATACCTTCCTTATAAAGGCACAAGTTCGGCCATGCATGGAATACTGTTTGCATATATGGAATGGTTCCGCCCAAAAACTCCTTGATGGCCTGGCCAAATTGCAGGAGCAGACTGTCTGCATTGTGAATGATACAGATATCACTTACTATCTAGAACGGCTTCATTTAAGATGAGGTATTAAGTCACTGAGAGTTTTTTATCATCTGTATCATGGCGACTGTTCTGGACAGTTATTTAACCTTATCCCTTCCTCTCCTTGCTTCTACATAACTACATGGGCACCTACCCACATATACACGGTAGCAACCATCTCGACAAGAACAAAGAAGTTCGATTTTTTTTAATAATATGTAAAAGATAAGATAAGAATAAGTTAGAATGTAATAATAACCCACACGGTTATTCTTATGAAATAGGCGTTTACCATCGCGGACTATTCTGTAGGCATTTTTAAGATGTACAATTCATTGTACAGGTGTAGTCTGTGTTACTAATTAATGTAAGTGGCCGAAAAATGTTCTTCATCATTGGATACAAAAACATTGCTCTGAATTTATAAATTTGGCGTTCCATGACAAATCGTACGATTTAAACGAAAAAAATAGTTTTGGATTCCCTCAATTTCGTATTAATACCACTGATTTTTACTTGACTGAAATTTTGGGATGTTTTGATTACTCATTAAAAAGATATAAATTAAAAAAATTAATGATATATTGTTTTTGGACACTGATATCAGGCAGCCGGCCAATCGTAAAAATTAAGCCAAATCATATGCCACAACATGACAAACATGTTGTACCGACACTACTAAAGTGAGATAAAGGTAAGAAAAAGATTGTTTTTGGATATCACTTTTTTCAAAATGGTCGAAATTTGACCTTTAATTAAATTATTAGTTTATGCATGGTATTTATAGAAAAATAAAAATCAAAGTTATTTCAATCTTATTTTTTTATACATATTTTTAAATTTTCAACTGTACATAGAGTTTCAAAAAATGTTTTACCACCTCAATTATTATTTTTTTTAATTCTATCTATTCTTCAATTATTAAGCCTAGTCTGATAATGGATTCTGTATAACAACTAAATATTTGGATATAATTATTAGGATGAGTAAAAAGAAGTTAAATAACATATATGTGAAAATATGTGATAGTTTGAATGATTGTCAAATTGTTGAAAAAAAGGAAATAAAATTAACACAACAGTAAATTTTAATACTTATGTAAAAAACGACACCCAGTGAGAAGACCTTTATTTATTTATTTACATAATTTAACAGATAAATCTACACTACGTAAATCAAATATCTTAAATATAAAACAAAAAGAAAATATACATATTAAGCTAATACTAAATAATAAAACTCTTCAGTCATTCCGACCTTAAAAAATCTTAAAAATAGCACACAATTCTATCCACTCACCAGCAAACACTTAGACTAGTGGGAACTATTTTAAGACTTGAATAACATGTCAAAATATTTTAATGAGAGGTGAATAGAAATATACTACTAATACCAATTTATGGTGGTAGAGCCACGCTGAAACTATTACTGGTTTTAGCATGAATGGGTCGGCTCGACCGGGGTAGTACTACCCTCTCATAGAAAACCGACGTGATGTAACAGTACTTGCATTGTTGCGTTTCGTTCGGTCAGTGAGAGCGCCGGAGGCCCACCTCCCCTCTCTCCTCTCCCACTCCCTCCCTTAACCCTTCCTCCCAAAGGGTGGCAACGCACTTGCAACTCCTCTGGTGTTCTTAGTGTCCATGGGCGGTAGTGATCACTTAACATCAGGTGACCCACCTGTTCGTTTGCCACCTATGACATAAAAAAAAAAAAACGCTAATTATTATTTCAAATTTCATATTCACCTAATAGAACAAACAAAGTTACGGACTACATGTGATAATATATTTTACAAATTAGTATTTATAAAATTGAATACTTGTTGAATTTATTCTTAACATATGTCAAAGAATAATTAAGATACATTGTGTGACATTAAGAAAATTAGTACAGCGAGATTTTTAAAATTTATTTACTACTAACAAATGGTGAAAATATTGACTATTTGAAATAATTACATTTAATATGTCAGGTGTAATAAAAAGAAGTAAAAGTAAATACACAATTATAAAGTTATCCTTTATGTAACAGTCTTAATATTGTATTTATGTATAAAATATTAATGGCAATTTTAATGAGTTATTACTAGATAATAATATGTATAGGCATATTGAATGCAGACATGTGTACCTAGTAAATTATCTTCTCCCAATATGTATATGCAGAAATATTACTTACCCAAGAAGAGCAGTCTCCTCAGCGTTGTTGGCAGACATATTGAATATCTCTTCTCTGACTATCTCTTTCAAGTATCGTTTCTGTAATATTTCAGTCTTGTTTACTTCAAAATAATATAAGAATTGCATATAATACCACCAATTCAAAATGTTACTATCCATTACAACCTTTATTAGGGTTCCTCAATTAATTATGAATGAAAATGAAACCATATATAAAATTACTCTACTAGACATTTGTTAGTATATGTAAAAGCAATTAACTCAAGCATTATTATTATATTGTAAAGAAAAGAGCTATTCCTCAAAAAATTTTGGATTTATTAAATCATAAAATCATCAACATGTTTTATTCCTACAGATATCTTGTAAAGGCACAGAAATGTACAATTGTGAATGTAATTATTCAGTTTTAACAATTATCCCCAATCCCAAGTTTAGTAAGCAAATATTTGTTTTTTTTTATTCTTTATTAATTTATTGGATTAATACTGTTTCCATATTTTTTATTGTTATTCTTTTAGCTTGTTAATTTTTTTTCATACAAATTATATCTGATCATTGATTTTAGTTACCTCACTATAATTATTATATAACATCGATTAAAAAAGCTAATTATTACAAAATTTATATCAGATGTACCTTTTTTTTATCTATGTTACCGTTTATTAAGAAAGTAAAACCTTTTTTATAGAATGAACCTCTTTTAATTTTCTTTTAATTGCAGTGGAATTTCTTTCTCATATTTGTTTATTTATTTAACATATATAAAATTAAATTACAAATGTATAAAATACAATTTACTTAGACTCCAATAACATGAAAAAAGTTAATTTCAGAGAAAAATAAATAAATAGATCAAACACAAATAAAAACAATCAAGGAGAGCTTTAATATAAGCTTGTAATATATAGTGAAACATAATATAATAAAACTTTTTTAAATGGAAAGAAATCACAATATTAAGGAATTTATCTTATTATAAATAATATTGATTAATATAATTATTTTTATTGGTTGGTCAGGTTGTTTTATATTAAATTTGATTGATACTAACAGATTTTATAATCTATTGAAACATTCGGATTTTTAATATATATATATATATACTGCCACATGTTACCAGAAATAAAATTTTGAAATCTAGACAAAAAGTAGTGATGGTGTTAAAACTAGTAACTAATTTATTAAAACTACTTTCATGAAACTTTTCTATATTTAAGTATTATGCACATAGTTTAAAATTTATATTCTTACCTTTTTTTCTATCACTTCTTTCAGTTAACGATGAGTTATAATTGGTTAAGGAGCGAGTAGCAGATCAGTCACTAAGCTCAAACAAATAAGTAGACGTCCGTCTGGTTTTCTTCCCGAAAACGAAGTGGAACGACGAGCATCGACAGTGTAAAACTAGCGAATAACTAGGCTCACTTCATGGAATATTGAAGACGCATGCGTATTGTAAATTTCAAATACACTATTTGAATTACTTTAAGTAATGTAATTTGCAAGTCAGTATAGCAGGCTTGTTATAGACAAGCCGTAAAAAGTTCATTTACACATATGTTATACAACATAATTATTGTTACTTTATTTTAGTACGATAATATAAACAAAACAATTGTAAACATTGCGGACTGTCAAAATTCAAAACTTAATCCATGACAGCTTGAAAATGTTGCCCATTATATATCTTCTACATAGAATAGTAGATTTAAAACACCGAAACTTGTGACATTAAGTATCGAACTTAACATTATCGATTGATAAAAATATACTTTTCCCTATAAAATATTTCAGCTGACTATATATTTTATGCATATGTATATATATATTAGGTGTTTTTTGCACCTATATATGTCAATATGATTCGTTTTTACATAGTAGTGGATATTAATAATCTTGGTTGTAACTTTTTAAAGGTATTTATCTATTATTGGTATTATATGAGAACTACAAAATAAAATTTCGTTTTCGTTAAAAATTCTTTAAAGACGATACCGTACATTTAAATTAGTCTGGCAATAATAATTGTTGGTGTTATTTGAGAGTTCTACACTATCAAGTTGATTTGTCAAGCCTGTAAATGTAAGTTTTTTACAAACTCTGTTACCTGTTTAAATGACTTAGAAATATTAATAATACTCACAAGTGAGTCTAGCATCAAATTTTTTATTTGACACATTCACCACTAAACTTACGCGAATTACACGTAAGATTTTGTTTTGTATGTAGAAACAAAATGCTTCTTTAATCTAACACTATAATGATAGTTTAATCACTATAATGAATTTGTATGCTATATTCTGAAATAAAAGTTGTACATAGGGTAAATATAAGAAAAATAAATCTTTCATGGATAAATTTTAATATCATGTAAATTTCATTCTTTTTCAAGTGAAAACTTCTTTAAGCGCGTTTAACCGCAGAAACACTTAAGATTTCGCGTCATGACATGACACTAGTAAGCGTGACCTTATGCAGCTTGCGTCAGTATAGCGAAGCGTAGTATTGGAACCTGTATACATGTAATATTTATATTTTGCAGCTGGTCATACGTTTGGTTAATTAAAAGACTTTATACAAATGTATATTATTATTGCTCCGACCACCAATAGATATAAAACCACACTAATGTCAATAATATCAATAAACAAATTCTGAAATTTAAATATTGTCATTCATACTATAGATAATATGTAAATTCAAAAGAGAACACATTTATTTCATTGTTTTGAGTTTTCACTTGTGTCGGTAGTCCTTATGACTGCATAGAATATTTTTTATTTAGTGGCGAAGTGGCCGAAGGTGGTTAACACATTAAGCTCATACGGTGGAATAAATCTCAAATGCAATTGCTAGAATATGCCTATAGATAATTGGAAACAGATTTTCAACTAGGAGTTGGTAACTTACTAAGTGGGTTTAGAAAAAGTACTACCATCTTACTATAGTTCATTCATAATGATTTTCTTCATCGAAAGCTCTGGCTAATTGGCAGGGTTAAACACTTGTAAGCATTGAATTTACATATATCATACAATAACCTGCATAAGCTCTATGTGAAAATAATTTATAGCCTTTTAAGGTCAGATTACGCACCGTCAGAAAGACACTATGGCTTAGTACCCAGCTTATCTACGATCTATTTAATGTTTGTTCTAATAACAATTATTAATGAATATGTTGGGGCGTGTTCATATAATATATATATATAAGTATATATGTGTGTGAAAATCAAACATTGACTTTGCAACCGAAACTTTTAATATTGGACTTGTTTGTCGAGGAAAAATATATATTCGTTTGTCATCGAATATCTCATTCGTTTTCCAAAAAGGACCAGAGACATTATAAATCGCCAGTACGCTACAAATATCTTACTAAACTCCGACAGACATACGAGTATATCGCATAATTAGCTATGGAAAAGGCATTTCATCTTGTCCAGATGCATATCATCTGATGAAGCCCTCGTAAAAAGAATGTTCCCTACAAGTATGTGAACATCATAGCTGACATGTATGGACATGTGTACTGCGATAATTTGTAATACATTTGTAAGACAAAATTAATACACGTCATTGAAGGCGTCCACCAAGGCTCTGTATCGAGTCTCTTCCTGGTTTATCGTTTCTCTACTTTAGACTCACATAGGTAGCGCAAATTTCGACGGAGCTGACTTTTATATATGCTGACGATAAATGGACGCCACGTGCGTCGAATATAAGTATTTGGAAATGTAATAGATAAGTCTGGAAACATTGAAAGTAACATTCAAGATCGGATTAACCGCAGCGTAACTTAAATAGTAAGAGATATGTAACGTATATTACATGCAACTAAGGAATGATCGACAAACTCACAGTTTTGGTCTACAATAACGTTTTAAGTACAATCCTGATGTATGGCAATGAAGCGTGGGCTGTAAAAAAAACATTTAAGTTGCTGAAATGAAGGTGCTACACTGGATGTATGGCATAACTCAGATCGAAAAATCTGTAACGAATACGTATGAGGCAGCCTAGGAGTTTACGACATTGCCAAATAGAAACAAGAAATTAGACTGCAGTAATATAGTTACGTGAAGTGAAAGCCATCAAACTACGTAGGCTATTTTGTACTACAACTATGTCTTACTAGTCGAAGATCCAGAAGCGATCCAAAGCGGATCCAAAACAATTTAGAAGTTTGTAGTGGTAAAGGATATGAAGGATTTCAAAGTTTCCAATTGTGACTTCAATTTCATCCCGAAGAGGAGAAGAAAACTACCTACACAAGGCTGACCTCGCCGCTATGTTAAATAAATAGTTAGGTAAAGAGTGAATTTAATACAGTAACTATTTATGATTATAATGACAAAAGTATGTGGTTCCCTGTAGATTTGTTAGGGCTTCGAAATAAGTCTAACAATAAGTATATTTTGTATGAAGCACTTACTTGTATATTACATTAATAATAAGTAACAATGAAATTACTTATTTCGTGATCTACTCATTTTGAACTGAAAGCTCCTGGTATTAATATGAAATGATTATTTTAAATCAGTTTTGTTTTACAGTTAGATTATTATTTGGTTATAAAATATTATTTCATTTTCTTGTTTGAAATATTGAAAGACTGCTAACTTGAATCAGAACTGATTGACAGTCTAGTATTCCTTTAAGTTTACTGGTATTGCCAGAAATATACTTTGAAAACTTCCAAAAATCTGTATTGCATTTTGCAGATTGTTTTGGTAACACTGACGATCGAAATAGGTCAGCAGCATTTGCGACTAAATGCAAAATGATTTTTATTAGGTAGGCATATATTGTTGAAATTGAAGAATAGCCGTTATTTTCCAAAACAATACCTAGAAATTTTGATATTTGAAACGTATCTACAAATATAAGCAATGAACAGTCACAAGAGTCATAAATAAAATTAATTATTTATTGTAGGCCTATAATTTTCGCTAATCACTAACACACCTACTGTGAAAATAAATATTCAAGATCTTAAACATATGCTTCTACTTTTATAAAAGAAAAAAAGTACTGGTTCAATAAATACGCAAAGTTGGGTGCAACCGTACATAGGAGTTTTTGGTGGGATCTTTGAATGCCATATAGTGGTCTTTATATTTTATCCATAATCTTGTGTTATCTGGCTCCATATTGTGTAATGTTGGTGGTGCTTTACGTAATATAGTTTGGTTATTGTTCATATGTGAAATGGATCGGAAATAATACCATGGTGCATGGATTCTGATTTGTCACAAAAACTCCCAGGATAGTTCTAACAACATAGCCACCATCTTGTTAGTTCATTGAAATTATATCAAGAAACTCGTAAATATCGTTACTCACTTGACAGTGGCAGTTATAGTCTACTAGAAGACTGGTTGCCAAAAATAAAATAGAAGAAGAACCGTGCATAGACAATTATACTTATTTATTAGTTAATGCAACACATTTTGTTAGGTATGATAACACTGTTAAAAATTCAATACACAATTAATTAAACTCACAATAGTACATGTGTATATCATTTATATGATGTAGCATTATAATCACAATAAATAAAATAACATATAATATAACTTAATTTTTCTTTTGGTACATTTCGACATTTGTTAAGAAATACTTTGTGGTACAATTGAGTCCTTACATTTCAATATGAACTACATATGCCCAAAAAGTATTAAAACTGTTGAAAAGTAATTTTTGTTGATATTCAATTAAAACGAATTAATATCGCGAAAACAAGTGGATATTAACATGCATTTGTGAAATAAGATTATATTTCTCTAATAACGCT
>MU158972.1:0-11677 GCA_015888305.1 Antheraea pernyi
TATCATGAACGCAGCACTTTAGCAGTGATCCGTGTTCAAACAACTTTTACTGTCTGTACATAAAGACAGGCAGACATTCCTAAAGATGATTCAAATGTATTTTATTACCTTTCCCAAGACAACAACAACTTTTTCACAAATATCTAAAAAATACAGACACTTTTGATTTAAATTTTTATTATATGTATAGATTATTATAACGATAACACAGTACAATGATATAGTAATTTGTTAATTATACAATATATAAATTATATAAATGAGTGCCTACTGCTGAGTTATATTAGCTAATTTGTTCGTAAAAGTCACAAAGTTCACGAGATCAGTTCGTATCAGCGAATGAACAAAAACACGTTTTATGAGTATAATGAATGGTTAAACAACACTGTCTGTACATAAAGACAGGCAGACATTCCTAAAGATGATTCAAATGTATTTTATTACCTTTCCCAAGACAACAACAACTTTTTCACAAATATCTAAAAAATACAGACACTTTTGATTTAAATTTTTATTATATGTATAGATTATTATAACGATAACACAGTACAATGATATAGTAATTTGTTAATTATACAATATATAAATTATATAAATGAGTGCCTACTGCTGAGTTATATTAGCTAATTTGTTCGTAAAAGTCACAAAGTTCACGAGATCAGTTCGTATCAGCGAATGAACAAAAACACGTTTTATGAGTATAATGAATGGTTAAACAACTAAAATTAACTTATCATAATCGACTTTCATCTAATGCTAATTGACCATTTTCTTTTCTCTCTTACGGCAGAGGCCTCAAATTCTGATCGGCGGCCTTTTTAACCGACTTCAAAAAAAGCAGGAGGTTATCAATTCGACTGTATTTTTATTATTTTTTTTTATGTTTGTTACCTCATAACTTTGGACTGGATGAACCGATTTTGATTATTCTTTTTTTATTTGAAAGCTGGTACTTCCAATGTGGTCCCATTTCAATTTGGTCCAGTTCCGACAACGGCATCCAGTACAAAACCGTATAAGTTTTAAATTTGCATTAAGTATGTATACGACAAATAGACGAATAACTCTATATCACACTAACCGATTTCGATGATTCATTTTTTATTGGAAAGGACGTACTTCAAGGGTAGTTTGATGAGAGTTTGGTTAGGTTCTGATTATGGGATCCGTGACAAAGTAAGTAAACTTTCAAGAAACGAGCCTACTCCTTTCTTAAGGGCCGGCAACGCATCTGTGTTTCCTCTCGTGTCGCAATTGTCCATGGGCGGCCGTGATCACTTACCATCAGGTGACCCGTATGTTCGTTTGCCACCAATATTATAAAAGAAACTCTTCAATTCTTAGGAGCCTATTGTGCTTATGTTCGTTGCTGTGTTGCAACATGACGCAAGCATTGTAATTACATTACTTAAGGTGTATTATATGTGAAGCGATGGTAGCCGAGTTGGTGGTAGAAACTATCGGGGATTATTGATAAGGTTGCGTTCGTACCAAACGTTACTTATTGTACAGCCAATTGAAACCATATCGCATACCATACCGATATATACCATACCGCATATTTTAGCATATTTTAATATACTTAAGGCGGAACGGAGTTCGCGGGCACTGCTAGTAAAATATATTTATGTACACTAAAAATGGAAAAATAAAGTAAATTTTCAAAAAAAAGTATTAACCGACTTCAATATCAATCAAAAACCCATAAGGTACTAAAAAGCGGAAAATAAATAGTTTATCAAATTAACCAAATGAAATAAAACATGAATATGTGTGCTACCTAGAGATGTACTGGAAGTCGGTATAGAAGCGTGGCTATAATCGAGAGTCGAGCGGGGAGTCGCGTGCGCCGCGTGCAGTGCCCAAGAGCGACGTTCGCGCGCCACTCGGGACTTTTTTTTTTTTTCGAACTGACTTCGCTATTGACCAAGCAAGGTCTTAACAGCTTCACCGGACTACTAAGGCAAGCGCTTAAGGCACTCAGCCGATTTTATTTTGACAACTAGCTCAAGGGTGCGCGGCACACCTCGGCTTTGGCTGTTGCCTGATACATGCAATTCGCGACCTATCTGAGCTAACCTAAGCTAAGCTAACTATTCATACATATATGAGTTGTTGAAACATATATGTGTACCAAGCATACATACCTCAACAACTCTTATATATATTTCGTATCGGATAATATTCTAAACTATTTCAGTTTGATAAGGGAAAAAAGATAAAACCCTTCCACTTGCATGTGTAAGCATGTATGCGTGCACGTGTGTGGAGGTGATATGTGTAATGTTGTCGCAGTGATGTAAGATTTTGTGTCACTGTATCGCGCGAGCAGCGTACTCAAGGGCTCCACGCCGAGGGAACGGACCTAGGCTTGAGCAGTTGCCGAGGGGGGCCTAGCCTGGTGTGCGGGAGCGAAATTTATCCCTAGACCACGGCGGCGTGATCTGTGGTTACGCGGGCGTGGGCGTGAGCACGCTCTGTTTGGAGAGACAGGCTGGTACTGATCGTTCACTGCCGTTATTTCATCGGGAGGGTCGGTAAAAATATGTCGGGGACGTCTTTTACAACGCGCAGCGTTTGGTACGGGTTCGTATTTTGCGGCGGATACCACTAACGGACTGGGATGATTCGCGGCTTTTTTCAAAATAACTAATCGTAAGTGATTTTACGTACGCCCAGGTAGAAGGCATCTCTAGGTCCCTATGTAGATTAACTCTCCGGATGTACCACGGGGCACCGGTCACTTTACGTAAAACGCGGTTTTGAAGAACCTGCAACTTATGAAAATTATCTTTCGACCACTCGGGACACTCGCGTACTAATATATCTGTTCGACATAAACGCCGGACGCGACGCCCCGCTCGACGCTCGATTGTAGCGTCCACTTTGGACGTACACTAAAGGGTAAAACGCGGTATCTGGACGCAATATATTTTGAAGCGCCTCATCTGGACAGGCTCTTAGGAGACATTTAATTAAAAAAATACTCGGCGGCATTAGAAAATACACACTGAATACAAAAAGTACAGATAAAATAAATATATAAACCCAGTAAAGCATCTTAAATCAGGTTAACGATGTAAGGTTATATCGTTGAAAATGTTTCCCTGTAATATAAAAGTTTTAATTCTGTTTTTTTTTGTTCATCTTCATAACAGGATAATTTTATACTTTGTTAGAGCTAATACCTATTTTACCTGATAAGGTCTGAGTCAGGATAATAACATGTACAAACTGAATTAGTCAATTTGAGTCACATTTTTCGGTTTAAAGAATTTTATTTCTCAAAGAAAATAGTTCACTTATTGATACTTAAAAAAACATTAATAATCGTTAAGCTAATCATCCAGTGTTAGAATACTATTGTAATAGATACAAAATTGTTATAAAATATTTCTTATGCTAAAATACTGATGAAAGAGAAGACAAAACATGTCACGCTATGAAGAGAGTAAAATACAGATTTTAAAAAAAATACAGTTAAAAAAAGTGTAATAATTATATATCAAAAAAATTATTTTTTAGAAATAGCTTTAGCTTTACTTTAATAATAATAATAAACTCTTTATTGCACACACGTTAAAATATACAAGATTAATCATCAGTTTACAATATGTGTACAGTTAGGCGGCCTTATCGCTTAGAGCGATCTCTTCCAGGCAAACCTGAGGAGACATTTTATTTTCATAACTACCGGGTGGCAATATAAAAAGACAAAAAAAATAAATAAAAAAAATTACAAAAACTATAGATAAAAGTAAAAAAAAAAAAGAAATAACGCAATACAATAGTTACATTACGACAGCGAGAGGTAATGCCGGTGGAGATATTTTTTAAATAACGTCAAGGATCTTGCCTGCCTAATATCACAAGGGAGTGCGTTCCATAGGCGTACAGCTTGAACTGCAAATGATTTACTATAAAATTTAGTGTGACAGATAGGGAATTTGAGTATATATTGAGAGCATAGACGGCGTGATGAAGAATCTCTGCAACCTAACATCTCGAATTTATATTGTAAGTATGGAGGGGAATTGGGATTATGAAGAACGTTATACAGGAGGGACAGGGTGTGGCTATTTCGTCGGTGCCGAATGGGTAGCCATTTAAGCTTTGAGCGGTATTCAGATACATGATCAAATTTTTTAAGTCCATAAATAAAGCGAATGCATGTATTCTGTAGCCGCTCCAATTTATTAATCAATTCCTCATTAGCGTCCAGGTAGCAGACATCAGCATAATCAATGATAGGCAAAAGTAATGACTGTGCAAGCATGAGTAATGACTGTGCATGAGTAATGAAAATATATTTAAAGATTCAATTTCCCGTATTTCGATTGGTAATTCATTGAATAATTTAGCTCCCTCGAATTTTATGTTTTATATGCCATATCGAGTTGTCCTTGGTCTACTTAGGACCAATTTGCTTGTATTTCTTAAACATCGTTTAGAGGTATTTATTGTAAAGCTTATATGTGAATGCAATTTTTTTTTTGCATAATATTTTTTACTAATATGCAAGTTTTATATATATACATTTGCCTTAAAGTCATAATATTCGTTTCACTCTAAATTTTTTCTGATGAAGTTAAAGTATTATAATAAAAAAGTATTTTTATAACTTTATTTTGTGCAATTTGTTATTCTTTTAATGTGGATTTAGCAGTACACCCCCACAATTCAATTAGGTAATCTAAATGTGACTTAATAATGGCATTATAGATTAAGTAGCGTGTTTGCATAGGAAGGTGTTTGCTATATATATCCACGTAAGCAATAGGAAAGGGAATTCAATTTATTTTTCAGGTGTTCAATATGGTTGTGCCAATATAATTTATTATCTAATTTCAGACCAAGATACTTCTCACACTCACTTTTTTTAATAATTTCTCCGTGTATTTTTGGCATGGTTATGTATTTTTTTGATTTTTTGCTGAAAAGATGACATATGAAGTTTTTGATATATTAATTATTAAAAGATTATAATTAAACCATTTATAAAGCTTGTCCAGATCGTTTTGAGCTTCTTGAATAATAGTGTGTATTGAGTTACCAGCATAGAATAGACTTGTATCATCAGCGTAAAGTGTTATTTGCCCTGATAGTCCTAATTCACCAATACCGTTAAGATAGATTAAAAAGAGTAAATGTCCTAAAATGGAGCCTTGTGGAACACCAAATTCAGTTTTTTTGGGTTTTATATCATAGGAGGCGAAGTAAGGTGGGTGTGGCAGTGAGTCACCTGATTTTAAGTGATCACCACCGTCCATGGACACTTGCAACACCAGGAGAATCGCAAGTGCGGTGCCAACCTGTCTTGGGGAGAGGGGAAGTAAGAGAAAGAGAAGGGGAGCTTAGGTGGTCTTCCGGCGCCCTCACTGACCGAACGTTAATTCACGGCGGTTTTCTGTGAGAGAATGGTACTACCACGGTCGAGCCGGCCCATTCATGTTGAAACCATAATAAATACAAAATAATAAAAAAAAAACAAAATACATAATAAAATGTGTATTTTTGATAATTTTATATTCGCTCAGTATAAAGACTACAATTTATTCATAATAAATAAAGCAACAAAAACACCACTAAATATATTTGGAGTAATAAAAAAACCGGTCTAATTTATAATTCTTGTTTGCTAGTCAATATTAAGTAAACACATCTGATAAGGAATGATTTATATAACTTAAAGAGAGATTAAATAAAATCCAAGTTATAGCTTTTGTTTTAGTCAGGACATTTAATTGATTTGAAAGTTGGAATTTATATTCAATGTCTGCAGATTGTTTTTTTATTTTTTATTTCATAGGTTGCAAATGAACAGGTGGGTCACCTGATGTTAAGTGATCACCACCGTCCATGGACACTGACAACACCAGAGGAGTCGCAAGTGCGTTGCCACCCTTTGGGGGGAAGGGTTAGGGGAAGGAATGGGAGAGGAGAGGGAACGGGAGGTGGGCCTCCGGCACTCTCACTGACCGAACGAAACTTAACAATGCAACCACTGTTACTTCACGTCGGTTTTCTGTGAGAGGATGGTACTACCCCGAGCGAGCCGACCCATTCATGCTAAAACCAGTAATAGCTTCAGCGTGGCTCTACCACCATAAAAAGCTAAGATTCGAACCCCTTGCATGTACCATTGAATATTTAGGATTTCACATACATTTACTCTAAATTGGGGTGTTTTGGGGTGTAAGGGATGTCGAATAACATCATAAGATTTGAGACACCCAAGCCAACCTCTCTGCACGTGGTGCACCCTGCTGAATAACGAACGAAGCAATAGCGAAAGCGGGGTGGTAGGGTTTTATAGCCCGACTGGGTCGCAACCACCATGTATATGGCGAAAAAGCCTGTCATAGTGATTCGCTTCTGAGGTTCATGTTTCGGGATCAGCCTGTGCATATCCAGCTTTTCGCAGGCCGACATGACAGTAGCGACCGGCGATGGATAATGTGTCACTCGGTGGTCGTCATTGTTTTTGGATTGTACTGTGCTTACCATCAGGCATAGTGCAGTCACTTTGCCGTGCGACATTAAAAAAAAACACTATCGACTGACAGTAAATGATAACATTGTGAGCAAACCTGAACCTGAGAAATGTTCTTGCAGTACCACTATATGTGGGATACTATAGAACGATGTATTTTGCTGTGTTTGAAATCGCCACTACATCATGAACTGGAGTGGTGATAACACCCATACGATTATTTTTTTTAAATATATCATAGGACACAAATGATTAGGAATTCAACAGGAAACGACCCACCCATTTGTGTCTTGTCATTTGACATTTAGATACTCCATCACTTATGTCATCATAAATGCGCAAATCAGAGACCCTCCCCCTTTCCCCCTTACTGCTCACATAATACCAGAATGGCCCTATGTCCCTATATATTATATCTGTCATTATTTACTATTTTACTTTTCGATTGCAAATTCTTGCTAATATACGGAGGCCCACTTCCCCGTCTTGCCGGAAGCCCATTTCCACGTCCCCTCTCCCTCCCCCTCCCAAGCACAGGCTGACAACGCACTTGCAACTCCCCCGGTGTTGGAAGTGTCTATGGATGGTGGTGATCACTTAACATCAGGGACAACACCTGTTCGTTTGCCTACTATGATATAAAAAAAATATATATATCGTAAATGCTAAGTTTGTTTACCTGTTAACCTTTCAAGTCTTTTCTACTCAATTGAACATCATGAGCATGCATGCACCTTGTTAGGGGTACAAAATAGAATACAAGGTTTTGTTTTTGTTTTTATATTATAGGAAGCAAACGGACAGGTAGGTTACCTGATGTTAAATGAACACCACCGTCCATAGACACTTCCAACACCGGGGGAGTTGCAAGTGCGTTGCCAGCCTGTGTTTGTAGGAGGAAGAGGAGGAGGGAGAAGGGCGGGGGAGAGAGGAGGAGGGAGAAGGGCGGGGGAGAGGGGAGGTGGGCCTACGGCACTCTCACTGACCAAATGAAACGCAACAATGCAAGCACTGTTACTTCACGTCGGTGTTCTGTGAGAGGGTGGTAGTACCCCGAGCGAGCCGACCCATTCATACTGAAACCAGAAGTAGCTTTAGCGTGGCTCTACCACCTACAAGGTACTCTTCATCCAGCAAAAAGCTACTGATCCTGAGGTATAAGTCAAATCTACATTAATATGAGTGAGGTTATAGGCCGTGACTACTAAATTATAATCATTCACAATCACACGGTACTATACAATGTTACTGTACTAATTATTCTCTAGTGACACTATATCTTTTTTTTTAATTATAGCTCAGCAAAGTGACTGCACTGTGCCCGATTGTGAGCATAGTACAATCAAAAAACAATGGTGACCACCGAGAGATGCGTTATCCCTCGCCGGTCGCCGCTGTCATGCTGGCCTGCGTGAATGAACACCCTCCGTCCGTGTCCAGAGGTGACCAGTGTTAAACATCTCACCGGTACTCGAGCCACGGCGATAGTAATTCACTACTGGATATGTATGAGCTGATCCCGAAACACTATGTGCAGAATGAATCACTATTACGGGCTTTTTCGCTACATGCATGGTGGTCGCGACCCAGTCGGGCTTTAAAACCCTATCACCACGCAGATATACATCTATATCTATCAAAACATATATGACAAAGTGTCTGTACTTTAAAAATTTCTGTGAAAAAAATTGTTACAGATATCTTATAATAAGTAATAAAATATGTTTCAATATTTTTTTTTAAATGTCTGTCTGTTTTTATATGTATCACTGCTAAAGTACATCATTCACAATAAAAGCCATAAAGCATACCCTAGAGTAACATTTAGTCTTGGTTTCATTAAAATCGGTTCACTCTATCAAAATTTATTGTAATTTTAATGAAGATGCGACTTAAGTACGAGAGACAAGTAGATAAGTAAATGGACTTTAATACATTCAGATGATTTTACTGCATGTATCAGGCCACAGCCAAAGCCGAGGTGTGACACGCACCCTTGAGCTAGTTGCCAAAATAAAATCGGCTGAGTGCCTTAAGCGCTCGCCTTAGTAGTCCGGTGAAGCTGTTAAGACCTCGCTTGGTCAATAGCGTAGTCAGTTCAAAAAATATAAAAAAAAAATATTTTATGTCACGGTTTTTTTTAAATTAAGTTCCACACAGATGAACCCTCAGGCATAGCTAGTATGTTATAAGCATATACTTTGACCTTTAACGTTCTAAAACTTACAATACCTATTTCCATGAAATTAAACCAGAAATAACATCCTAAAATACGGTAAAATCTTAGTACAAATATTAATTACCATACTCTATATTTACCAGGGTGTATTTTAACTAGGGAAATAAAATTATCAATACTAAGATATGAAAGTAATAATAAATACTAGCTACTACCTGTGACTTTATCTATATTGTTCGGTATCTAAACAATATATTTTATGCAAAAAAACTTAAGCACCAGACCATTTGACCCACTTCTTCAGAAGAACGAAAAAAAATTACTGCATATATAAAAAAAGTCATAGTTCCTTAAAACTTTAGTAACTTCTTCTTACCCTTATCCCACATAAGTAGGGTCGGTACAACATGTTTATCATGTTATGGTATATGATTTGGCTTAATTTTTACGATCAGCCGCCTGCCTGACATCAACCCTCCTTGGGATAATAATTAATACTAATCAACTTTAATAACTATATATTGACTTAATTTAACTATTATGATAATCATTTTTTAAAGTAACAACCAAGTATCTAAGAAATAAACAAAAGAGTTTTGACCAAAATGTATCACTTAGTTTTTGAGTGATACACCCACAATAGCAGACCTCTATCGTTCTAATTATGCAAGGATATTGTACATTGGTTCTTTTATAGGTGAATTATATAGGATCGCCAGTAGAAACATGTCATTATGATAGATATTTCTTAAATAATAATATCATAAGCAATAAAAAAGTTTTGTCAAAAAACATTTACTATTTTCATAGTATATGTAGTTTTTATATACCTTGACCATCTAGATTTTACTTACCATAAGTCAAGATATCAAAGAGTATCAAAGCGATAGAGTATAATATTGAATAAAGAGTCGCGAGTCTGACATAAAACGCCTCTTTTTATGAAAGTGAAACTCGATGTTGAAATAGATCGGAATAACTAATAACCAGTTACCCATTACAACATTTATTATTAATAAATTTGTACCGAACATATATAACAATTTAATCATAAACTAAATCCGAGAACATGACGTAATAAATTCTACATACCTAGTATGATTTTCCGGCGGCTCGCATGCGGCTCCTCAGTGTATACCCACTCGAAGTCAGTCCTGGACACTTTTGCACCCATTTTTATACACTGTTATAAGTTTTAAAACATTACACTGTATGACATTGGCAAATACAAAATAAGGAATATAATTCACGTAACAAACTGCTAAGTAAAAGACCGCACCACTTATTACATTAGTTAAAATAGCGCGCGCCTAAATTAGATCAACAACCGTCTATACAATTAGACCCATAAGAATTGAATGAGTCAAAGTCAATGTGACCAATAGGGATACAAATGGGTGTTTGAAAACATTGACATGTCATTTATAAACATCGATATTTTAAAATCGATATTTTACTCTTGACTTTGTTTGATACATCTTTCTTTATAAACTATGTAGCGCCATATGTTGTATTCTTGCCCTCCTCACTCAAATACTTCTTTAAAGGTTCAGCCTATATTTAATGTCAGTAGATATAATAAAACAAAGATTACTTTTTAGTCTTTAATTCAGAGACGCGTGTTACATGTGTGTCAGCCGAGACTGAACTTCTCGTCGGTACATAATGTAAATAAATGCAATTCCACAAAATACATAATTATGACGCAACGTCATTCCCCCCCTTAAATAACAAGGGAAAAAAATATATTAAAAAAAAAACAAAATATTCTAAACACAATACCACAAACACACAAAAAAACATACAAGTAATTTATCAGATGTTAAATTGAAGTATAAACATATTTTCTATTTAAATTAAAACACACAATTCAAATTACATTCAATTATTTTCACCAAAACTCTTTAAAATCTCAGAAATTAAATTAATTATATGGAATTTTGTAAACCAAATGCACTGAAGAAAAAATTATCTTATACAATACAATACAAAAAGAAAAGACAAAAAATCGGATATAAATCTTTAAACAAAAAACTACAACATTACAATTAAATTACAATAAAATTCGGTACCCTCGTATCGTCCTCAATGTCGCAGCGCACGGATGTTGGTGGTGTTGAGGGCGTCGACCCACAACGGTGCCCCATAGGTGGCCATGGACCTAATGACCCCCATATAGAGGCTGCGGCGGCTGCGGCCCGCCCCTCTGCGTTGGGGAGTAGTCGTCCGAGCGCCGCTGCCGCCTTAACTATGCGTGGTCCGAGCCCCTTAAAGTGGGGCTCGAACCGCCAGCGTCCATCCAGGGTGAGGCCCAGATACTTCATCTGGGTCCCCATCCTGACACGGACAACCGCCATATAAATGTGAGCCCCCGGAAGTGGCTCTCGCCAAGGTCCATGGAACATTAGGCCCTCGGTCTTATCGAGGGCCACCTCGAGGCCCAATTCACGACCTATCTGAGCTAACCTAAAGATAACTTTATTCATACATATATGAGTTGTTGAAACATATATGTGTTCCAAGTATACATATCTCAACAACTCTTTTGTATATTTCGTATCGGATAATTTTCTAAACTATTTCAGTTTGATAAGGGAAAAATATAAAACCCTTCCACTTGCATGTGTAAGCGTGTATGCGTGCACGTGTGTGGAGGTGATATGTGTAATGTTGTCGCAGTGATGTAAGATTTTGTGTCACTGTATCGCGCGAACAGCGTACTCAAGGGCTCCACGCCGAGGGAACGGACCTAGGTTTGAGCTGCTGCCGAGGGGGGCCTAGTCTGGTGTGTGGGAGCGAAATTTAGCCCCAGACCACGGCAGCGCGATCTGTGGTTACGCGGGTGTGGGCGTGAGCACGCTCTGTTTGGAGAGACAGGCTGGTACTGATCGTTCACTGCCGTTATTTCATCGGGAGGGTCGGCAAAAATATGTCGCGGACGTCTTTTACAACGCGCAGCGTTCGGTACGGGTTCGTATTTTGCGGCGGATACCACTAACTGACTG